>JALDNG010002692.1:0-99042 GCA_024349245.1 Neodontobutis hainanensis | reverse complement strand
TCAGACTGTAGACGAGCATTAGAACAGACTGTATATGAGTATTAGAAAACACTCTAGACATGCTTTAGAACAGAATGTAGAGGTGCAATAATACAGCCTGTAGATGAGCATTAGAAAAGACTGTAGAAGTGCAGTAGTACAGACTGTAGATGTGCAGTAGAACAGATTGTAGACGTTTATTAGAACAGACTGTAGACCTGCACTAGAACACACCGTATATGAGCAGTAGTACAGACTATAGACATGGATTAGAACAGACTGTAGATGTGCATTAGAACAGACTTCATAAGTGCAGTAGTAGAGACTGTAGATGTGTAGTAGAACAGACTGTAGACGTTTATCAGAACAGACTGTAGACGTGCAGTAAAACAGACTGTAGATGAACAGTAGTACAGACTATAGACTTGCATTAGAACAGACTGTATATGAGTATTATAAAAAACACTGTAGACATGCTTTAGAACAGACTGTAGAGGTGCAGTACTTCAGACTGTAGACGAGCATTAGAACAGACTGTATATGAGTATTAGAAAAACTCTAGACATGCTTTAGAAGAGACTATAGAGGTGGAGTAATACAGACTGTAGACGAGCATTAGAACAGACTGTAGAAGTGCAGTAGTACAGACGGTAGATGTGCAATAGAACAGACTCTAGACGAGCAGTAGGACAGACTATAGACTTGCATTAGAACAGACAGTAGATGTACATTAGAACAGATTGTAGATGTGCAGTAAAACAGACTGTAGACATGCAGTGGAAGAGACTGTAGTAGAGCAGTAGTACAGATTGTAAACTGGCATTAAAACAGACTGTACAGGTGCGATTGAAAAGACTGTTGACATGCAGTTGAACAGACTTTAGAGCAGCAGTAGTACATACTCTAGATTGGATTTAAAACTGACTGTAGACAAGCATTAGAACAGACTGTAAACGTCCAGTAGAACAGACTGACAATATGCAAAAGAATAGACTGTAGAGATTCAGTAGTACAGACTGTAGACGAGAATAAGAACAGACTGTATATGAGTATTAAAAACACTGTAGACATGCTTTAGAACAGACTGTAGAGGTGCAGTAGTTCAGACTAAAGACGAGCTTTAGAACAGACTCTATATGAATATTAGAAAACACTCTAGACATGCTTTAGAACAGATTGTAGAGGTGCAGTAATACAGACTCTAGATGAGCATTAGAAAAGACTGTAGAAGTGCAGTAGTACAGACTGTAGATGTGCAGTAGAACAGATTGTAGACGTTTATTAGAACACACTGTAGATCTAGACTAGAACAGACCGTAGATGAGCAGTAGTACAGACTATAGACTTGCATTAGAACAGACAGTAGATGTGCATTAGAATAGACTGTGGATGAGCATTAGAACAGACTATAGATGTGCATTAGAACAGACTGTAGATGTGCATTAGAACAGACTGTAGATGTGCAGTAGAACAGACTGACGATGTGCAGAAGAATAGATCGTAGAGGTGCAGTAGTTGAGACTTTACACGAGCATTAGAAAAGACTGTAGAGATGCTTTAGAACAGACTGTAGACGTGCAGTAGAACAGACTCTAGACAATTATTAGAACAGACTGGAGACGCCCAGTAGAACAGACTGTAGAAGTGCATTAGAAAAGACTGTAGACGTCTATTAAAACAGACTATAGTCGTGCTGTAGAACAGAATGTAGAAGTGCAGTTGAAAAGACTTCAGAGCAGCATTAGTACAGACTCTAGATTGGCTTTAGAACAGACTGTAGATGAGGTTTAGAACAGACTGTAAAGGTCCAGTAGAACAGACTGACAATTAGAAAAGATTGTAAATGTGCACTAAAACAGACTGTAGACGTGCATTAGAATAGACTGCAGTAGAGTAGTAAACTGGCATTAGAACAGACTGTAGACATGCAGTAGAACAGTCTGTAGATGTGCAGTAGAAGAGACTGTAGAGTTGCAGTAGTACAGAATGTTGATAATTATTAGAACAGACAGTAGACGTGCAGTAGATCAGACTGTAGATGTGCATTAGAACAGACTGTAGATGTGCATTAGAAGAGACTGAAGACCTTAGTATTACAGTAGAACAGACTGTAGACGAGCAGTAGAACAGATTGTAGACTTGCAGTAGAACAGACTGTAGACCTGCAGTAGAAGAGACTGTAGAGGAGAAGTAGAACAAACTGTAGAGGTGGAGTAGTGAAGACTGTAGACAAGCATTAGAACAGTCTGTATATGAGTATTAGAAAACAATACTAGAAATGCTTTACAACAGACTGTAAAGGTGCAGTAATACAGACTGTAGACATTTATTAAAACAGACTGTAGACGTGCAGTAGAACAGACCGTAGATGAGTATTAGAAAACACTATAGACATGCAGTAGAACAGACTGCAGTAGAGCAATAGTACAGACTGTAAACTGGCATTAGAACAGACTGTAGAGGTGCAATTAAACAGACTGTAGTCTTGCAGTTAAAAAGACTTCAAAGCAGCAGTAGTACAGACACTAGATTGGCTTTAGAACTGACTGTAGACGAGTATTAAAACAGACTGTATATGAGTATTAGAAAACACTCTAGACATGCTTTAGAACAGACTGTAGAGGTGCAGTTGTACAGACTGTAGACGAGCATTAGAACAGACTTTAAACGTCCAGTAGAACAGACTGACAATGTGCAGAAGAATAGACTGTAGAGGTGCAGTAGTACAGACTGTAGATGAGCATTAGAACAGACTGTATATGAGTATTAGAAAACACTGTGGACATGCTTTAGAACAGACTATAGAGGTGCAGTAGTTCAGACTGTAGACGAGCAGTAGAACCGACTGTATATGAGTATTAGAAAACACTACTAGAAATGCTTTACAACAGAATGTAGAGGTGCAGTAGAACAGACTGTAGACGTGCAGTAGAACAGACTGTTGTTGAGCAGTAGTACAGGCTGTATACTTGCATAGGAACAGACTGTAAATGTGCATTAGAACAGACTGTAGATGTGCAGTAAAACAGACTGTAGACTTGCAATAGAGCAGACTGAATACGTGCAGTAGAACAGACTGTAGACATGCAGTAGAACAGACTGTAGAGGTGGAGTTGTAAAGACTTTTATTGGGCATTAGAACAGACTGTAGACAAGCAATAGAACAGATTGTAGATGTGCAGAAGTATAAACTGTAGACCTGCATTAGAAGTGACTGTAGATGCAGTAGAAAAGACTGTAAGAAGCAGTAGTACAGAATGTAGACAATTATTACAATAGGCTCTAGATGTGCAGTAGAACAGACTTTAGATGAGCATAAGAACAGACTGTAAACGTCCAGTAGAACAGACTGACAATGTGCAGAAGAATAGACTGTAGGGGTACCAGTAGTACAAACTGTATACCAGCATAAGAACAGACTGTATATGAGTATTAGAAAACACTGTAGACATGCTTTAGAACAGACTGTAGAGATACAGTAATACACACTGTAGACAAGCATTTGAAATGACTGTAGAAGTGCAGTAGTACAGACTGTAAATGTGCAGAACAGACTGTAGACGTTTATTAAAAGAAACTGTAGACGTGCAGTAGAACAGACCGTAGATGAGCATTAGAACAGACTGTAGAGCTGCAGTTGAACAGACTTCAGAGCAGCAGTAATACAGACACTAGATTGGCTTTAGAACTGACTGTAGAGGAGCATTAGAACAGACTGTATATGAGTATTAGAAAACACTCTAGACATGTTTTAGAACAGACGGTAGAGGTGCAGTAATACAGACTGTAGACGAGCATTAGAACAGACTGTAGATGTGCAGTAAAACAGACTGTAGACGTGCAGTAGAACAGACTGCAGTAGAGCAGAGGTACAGACTGTAAACTGGCATTAGAACAGACTGTTGAGATGCAGTTGAAAAGACTGTAGATGTGCAGTTGAACAGCCTGTAGATGTGCATTAGAAGAGACTGTACACATCCAGGAGAACAGACTCTAGATATGGAGTAGTACAATCTAAAGACCTGCGTTAGAACAGACTGTGGACGATTATTAAAAAGACTATAGACGTGAATTTGAACAGACTGTAGATGAGTATTAGAAAAGACTGTAGACATGCTTTAGAACAGACTGTAGAGGTGCAGTAGAAGAGACTGTAGAGGTGCAGTATTACAGAATGTTGACAATTATTAGAACAGACTGAATACATGTAGTTGAACAGCCTGTAGATGTGCATTAGAAGAGACTGTAGTTGTACAATAGAACAGACTGTAGACGAGCATTAGAACCGACTGTACACATCCAGGAGAACAGACTGTAGATATGGAGTAGTACAGACTAAAGACCTGCGTTAGAACAGACTGTGGACGAGCATTAGAACAGACTATAGACATGCATTAGAACAGACTGTAGATGAGTATTAGAAAAGACTGTAGACATGCATTAGAAAAGACTGTAGAGGTGCAGTAGAAGAGACTGTAGAGGTTCAGTATTACAGAATGTTGACAATTATTAGAACAGACTGAAGACGTGCAGTAGAACAGACTGTAGAGGTGCAGTTGTACAGACTGTAGACGAGCATTAGAATAGACTGTTGATGTGCAGTAGAAAAGACTGTAGACGTACAATAGAACATACTGTAGATGAGCATTAGAACAGAATGTAGGTGTCCATTAGAACAGACTGTAGATGTGCAGTAGTAAAGACTAAAGACCTGCATAAGAATAGACTGTGGACGAGCATTAGAACAGACTATAGACGTGCTTTAGAACAGACTGTAGATGTCCATTAGAACAGACTGTAGATGTGCAGTAGAACAGACTGACGATGTGCAGAAGAATATACCTCAGAGGTGCAGTAGTTGAGACTTTACACGAGCATTAGAAGACACTGTACATGAGTAGTAGAAAAGACTGTAGACATACTTTAGAACAGACTGTAGAGGTGCAGTAGTACAGACTGTAGACTTGCAGTTGAACAGACTGTAGCTGTGCATTAGAACAGATTGTAGATATGCAGTAGAACTGAGTAGACGTACAATAGATCAGACTGTAGAGGTGCAGTTGAACAGAATGTAGACTTGCAGTAAAACAGATTGCAGAGCATCAGTAGTACAGACTCTAGACTGGCATTAGAACAGACTTTAGACATGCAGTATAACAGACTGTAGAGGAGCAGTAGAACAAACTGTAGAGGTGGAGTAGTAAAGAATGTAATTGGGCATTAGAACAGACTGTTGTCGACCAATAGAACAGAATATAGACATTACATAAATGCATGCTGGCGGTCACTTCCGAGGTCCGATCAAGTGAAATGTCGTCTTTATATGTCGTTCTGGGTGGCCCTAGGAGCCAGCGTGCAAAATTTGGAGAGGCTACGACATTGTTAAGCGGTCAAATAGTGTTCAGGCGTCAATGGTCAAAACCCGTTATAAGCTGTGTCTTTAGGAGGCTGAAACTTTTCACTTTGATCTAAAGCCAGCAACCTTTGATATGTTGTTCTGGGTGGCCCCAGGAGCCAGCGTGCAAAATTTGGAGAGGCTACGACATTGGTAAGGGGTCAAAAGGTCAACTAAGGGTACGAGCTATAGGCCCTGACAAGAAAGGTGTCTTTTGATCATCATTTTTTCCCCTTTGCTCTAGAGCTCTGCACTTCGGATATGTGATTCAGGCTACTCCAGGAGCCAGGGTGATAAATTTGGGATTCCCACATTCCCATTTTGTCAATGTATTTACCCTAGTGGGGCGCTGGAGGTCACTTCCGAGGTCCGATCAAGTAAAATGTGGTCTCCTTTTCTCAACCCAGTACGTGGAAGCGTGTGGTAAAGGTTGGCGAGGCTACCACATTGATAAGGGGTTTAAAAGGTCAAAAGGGTATGCGCTAAAGGCCCAGACAGACTTTAGTCGAGCATTAGCACAGACTGTAGAAATGCAGTAGTACAGACTGTAAATGTGCAGAAGAACAGACAGTAGACAATTATAAGAACTGACTGTAGACGTGGAGTAGAACAGACTGGCAATTTGCAGATGAATAGACTGCAGATGAGGAGACAAGAGGAGGTAACGGGAGGGAGACGAGAGAAGCAGAGGCCACAGAAAGTCCAGAGGAGGCAGAGAGTCCAGAGGAGGCAAAGGCCACAAAGAGACCAGAAGAGGAGAAGGAGTCAGAGAGACCAGAAAAGGCAGATGCCACAGAGAGACTAGAGGAGACAGAGAAGGCAAAGACACTAGAGGAGGGTAGAGGCCAGAGAGAGACCAGAGGAGGCAGAGGCAAAAGAGAGACCAGTGGAGGCAGATGCAACAGAGAGACCAGTGGAGGCAGAGGAGACAGAGTGACCAGAGGAGGCAGAGGCCACAGAGAGAGCAGAGGAGGCAGAGGAGACAGAGAGACCAGAGGAGGCAGAGGCCACAGAGAGACTAGAGGAGGCAGAGCAGACAGAGAGACCAGAGGAGGTAGAGGCCACAGAGCGACGAGAGGAAGCAGAGGAGGCAGAGAGACCAGAGGAGGCAGAGGCCACAGAAAGACCAGGGGAGGCAAGGAGAGTCTAGAGGAGGCAGAGGCCACAGAGAGACCAGGGGAGGCAGAGGAGGCAGAGAGACCAAAAAAAGGCAGATGCCTCAGAGAGACCAGAGTAGGCAGCGCCAGAGAGAGACCAGAGAAGGCAGAGGCCACAGAGAGACCAGAGGAGGCTGAGGCCACAGAGAGACCAGAGGAGGCAGAGAGACAGAGAGACCAGAGGAGGCAGTTAGAGCAGAGGAGGCAGAGGAGGGAGAGAGACCAGAGGAGGCAGAGGCCACAGAGTGACTAGAGGAGGCAGAGGAGACAAAGAGACCCGAGGAGGCAGAGGACACAGAGAGACTAGAGGAGGCAGAGGCCACAGAGAATCCTGGGTAGGCATAGGCTACAGAGAGACCAGAGGATTGCAGAGGTCACAGAGAGACCAGTGGAGGTAGAGAGAGCAGAGGAGGCAGAGATGGCAGAGAGGCCACAGGAGGCAGAGGCCACAGAGAGACCAGAGGAGGCAGAGGACACAGACAGACCAGAGGAGGCAGAGAGAGCATAGGAGGCAGAGAAGGCAGAGAGACCAGTGGAGGCAGAGGAGACAGAGAGACCAGAGGAGGCAGAGGCCATAGAGAGACCAGAGGAGGCCGAGGCCATAGAGAGACCAGAGGAGGCAGAGAGAGAGAGACCAGAGGAGGCAGTTAGAGCAGAGGAGGCAGAGGAGGCAGAGAGACCAGAGGAGGCAGAGGCCACAGAGTGACTAGAGGAGGCAGAGGAGACAAAGAGACCAGAGGAGGCAGAGGCAATAGAGAGAGCAGTGGAGGCAGAGAGACCAGAGGGGACAGAGGAGGCAGAGAGACAAGAGAAGGCAGAGGTTACAGAGAGAGCAGAGGAGGCAGGGGACATAGAGAGACCAGAGAAGGTAGAGGAGGCAGAGAGACCAGAGGAGTTAGAGGAGAAAGAGAGACCAGAGAAGGCAAAGGAGACAGAGAGACCAGAAAAGGCAGATGCCTCAGAGAGACCAGAGGAGGCAGATGCCTCAGAGAGACAAGAGGAGGCAGCGGCCAAAGAGAGACCAGAGAAGGCAGAGGCCACAGAGAGACCAGAGGAGGCAGAGGCCACAGAGAGACCAGAGGAGGCAGAGGAGGCAGAGGACACAGACAGACCAGAGGAGACAGAGGCCACAGAGAGACCAGAGGAGGCAGAGAGACCAGAGTAGGCAGAGGAGACAGAGAGACCAGTGGAGGCAGAGGCCACAGAGAGACGAGAGGAGACAGAGGACACAGACAGACCAGAGGAGGCAGAGGCCATAGAGAGACCAGAGGAGGCAGAGGAGACAGAGAGACCAGAGGAGGCAGAGGCCCCAGAGAGACGAGAGGAAACAGAGGAGGCAGAGAGACCAGAGGAGGCAGAGGCCACTCAAAGACCAGGGGAGGCAAGGAGAGTCTAGAGGAGACAGAGGCCACAGAGAGACCAGGAGAGGCAGAGGAGGCATAGAGACCAGAAAAGGCAGATGCTTTAGAGAGACCAGAGTAGGCAGCGCCCAGAGAGAGACCAGAGAAGGCTGAGGCCACAGAGAGACCAGAGGAGGCAGAGAGACAGAGAGAGCAGAGGAGGCAGTTAGAGCAGAGGAGGCAGAGGAGGCAGAGAGACCAGAGGAGGCAGAGGCTACAGAGTGACTAGAGGAGGCAGAGGAGACAAAGAGACCCATGGAGGCAGAGGCAACAAAGAGACCAGAGGAGGCAGAGGCAATAGAGAGACCAGTGGAGGCAGAGAGACCTGAGGAGGCAGAGGAGACAGAGAGAATAGAGGAGGCAGAGGCCACAGAGAGACGAGAGAAGGCAGAGGCCACAGAGAGACGAGAGCAGAAGAGGAAGAGAGATTAGAGGAGGAAGAGGCCACAGAAAGACCAAAAGAGGCAGAGAGTCCAGAGGATGCAGAGGCCATAGAGAGGCCAGAGGAGGCAGAGGCCACAAAGAGACCAGAGGAGGCAGAGGCCACAGAGAGTTCAGAGGAGGCAGAGGAGACAGAGAGACCAGAGGAGGCAGAGGCCAGAGAGAGAACAGAGGAGGCAGAGGACACGAAGAGACCAGAGGAGGCAGAGGCAAGAGAGAGACCAGAGGAGATAGAGGAGACAGAGAGAGCAGAGGAGCCAGAGGCCACAGAGAGAGCAGACGAGGCAGAGGAGACAGAGATACCAGAGGAGGCAGAGGCCACAGAGAGATCAGAGGAGGCAGAGGAGGCAGAGGAGGCAGAGAGACCAGAGGAGGCAGAGGAGACAGAGAGACCAGAAAAGGCAGAGGCCATATAGAGACAAGAGGAAGTAGAGGACACAGACAGACCAGAGGAGGCAGAGGCCACAGAGAGACTAGAGGAGGAAGCGGAGACAGAGAGACCAGAGGAGGCAGAGGCCACAGAGAGATGAGAGGAAGCAGAGGAGGCAGAGAGACCAGAGGAGGCAGAGGCCACAGAAAGACCAGGGGAGGCAAGGAGAGTCTAGAGGAGGCAGAGGCCACAGAGAGACCAGGGAGGCAGAGGAGGCAGAGAGACCAGAAAAGGCAGATGCCTCAGAGAGACCATAGTAGGCAGCGGCCAGAGAGAGACCAGAGAAGGCAGAGGCCACAGAGACACCAGAGGAGGCTGAGGCCACAGAGAGACCAGAGGAGGCAGAGAGACAGAGAGACCAGAGGAGGCAGTTAGAGCAGAGGAGGCAGAGGAGGGAGAGAGAGCAGAGGAGGCAGAGGCCACAGAGTGACTAGAGGAGACAGAGGAGACAAAGAGACCCGAGGAGGCAGAGGACACAGAGAGACTAGAGGAGGCAGAGGCCACAGAGAATCCAGGGTAGGCATAGGCTACAGAGAGACCAGAGGATTGCAGAGGTCACAGAGAGACCAGTGGAGGTAGAGAGTGCAGAGGAGGCAGAGAAGGCAGAGAGACCATTGGAGGCAGAGGAGACAGATAGACCAGAGGAGGCAACGGGGCAGAGAGGCCACAGGAGGCAGAGGCCACAGATAGAGACCAGAGGAGGCAGAGGACACAGACAGACCAGAGGAGGCAGAGAGAGCATAGGAGGCAGAGAAGGCAGAGAGACCAGTGGAGGCAGAGGAGACAGAGAGACCAGAGGAGGCAGAGGCCATAGAGAGACCAGAGGAGGCCGAGGCCATAGAGAGACCAGAGGAGGCAGAGAGAGAGAGAGACCAGAGGAGGCAGTTAGAGCAGAGGAGGCAGATGAGGCAGAGAGACCAGAGGAGGCAGAGGCCACAGAGTGACTAGAGGAGGCAGAGGAGACAAAGAGACCAGAGGAGGCAGAGTCAATAGAGAGAGCAGTGGAGGCAGAGAGACCAGAGGGGACAGAGGAGGCAGAGAGACAAGAGAAGGCAGAGGTTACAGAGAGAGCAGAGGAGGCAGGGGCCATAGAAAGACCAGAGAAGGTAGAGGAGGCAGAGAGACCAGAGGAGTTAGAGGAGAAAGAGAGACCAGAGAAGGCAAAGGAGACAGAGAGACCAGAAAAGGCAGATGCCTCAGAGAGACCAGAGGAGGCAGATGCCTCAGAGAGACAAGAGGAGGCAGCGCCAAAGAGAGACCAGAGAAGGCAGAGGCCACAGAGAGACCAGAGGAGGCAGAGGCCACAGAGAGACCAGAGGAGGCAGAGGAGGCAGAGGACACAGACAGACCAGAGGAGGCAGAGGCCACAGAGAGACCAGAGGAGCTAGAGAGACCAGAGGAGGCAGAGGAGACAGAGAGACCAGAGGAGGCAGAGGCCACAGAGAGACCAGAGGAGGCAGAGGACACAGACAGACCAGAGGAGGCAGAGGCCACAGAGAGACCAGAGGAGGCAGAGGAGACAGAGAGACCAGAGGAGGCAGAGGCCCCAGAGAGACGAAAGGAAACAGAGGAGGCAGAGAGACCAGAGGAGGCAGAGGCCACAGAAAGACCAGGGGAGGCAAGGAGAGTCTAGAGGAGACAGAGGCCACAGAGAGACCAGGAGAGGCAGAGGAGGCAGAGAGACCAGAAAAGGCAGATGCTTTAGAGAGACCAGAGTAGGCAGCGCCCAGAGAGAGACCAGAGAAGGCTGAGGCCACAGAGAGACCAGAGGAAACAGAGAGACAGTGAGAGCAGAGGAGGCAGTTAGAGCAGAGGAGGCAGAGGAGGCAGAGAGACCAGAGGAGGCAGAGGCTACAGAGTGACTAGAGGAGTCAGAGGAGACAAAGAGACCCAAGGAGGCAGAGGCAACAAAGAGACCAGAGGAGGCAGAGGCAATAGAGAGACCAGTGGAGGCAGAGAGACCAGAGGAGACAGAGGAGACAGAGAGACCAGAGGAGGCAGAGGCCACAGAGAGACGAGAGAAGGCAGAGGCCACAGAGAGACGAGTAAGCAGAAGAGGCAGAGAGATTAGAGGAGGAAGAGGCCACAGAAAGACCAGAAGAGGCAGAGAGTCCAGAGGATGCAGAGGCCATAGAGAGGCCAGAGGAGGCAGAGGCCACAAAGAGACCAGAGGAGGCAGAGGCCACAGAGAGTTCAGAGGAGGCAGAGGAGACAGAGAGACCAGAGGAGGCAGAGGCCACAGAGAGACGAGCTTAAGCAGAGGCAAGAGAGAGACCAGTGGAGGCAGAGAGACCAGAGAGAGGGCATAGGAGGCAGACAGACAAGAGAAGGCAGCGGCCACAGAGAGACCAGAGGAGGCAGAGGAGGCAGAGAGACCAGAGGAGGCAGAGCCCACAGTGAGACCAGAGGAGGCAGAGGCCACCGAGTGTTCAGAGGAGGCAGAAAGACAGAGAGGCAAGAGGAGGCAGAGAGACGAGGGGATGCAGAGGAGGCAGAGAGAGCAGAGGAGACCGAGGCCACAGAGAGACCAGAAGAGGCAGAGGCCACAGAGAGATGAGAGGATTGCAGAAGTCACAGAGAGACCAGTGGAGGTAGAGAGAGCAGAGGAGGCAGAGAAGGCAGAGAGACCAGTGGAGGAAGAGGAGACAGAGAGACCAGAGGAGGCAACGGGCAGAGAGGCCACAGGAGGCAGAGGCCACCGAGAGTTCAGAGAAGGAAGAAAGACAGAGAGACCAAAGGAGGCAGAGTGATTAGAGGACATAGGAGGCAGAGAGACCAGAAAGGCAGATGCCACAGAGAGACCAGAGGAGCCAGCGGCAGCAGAGAGACCAGGAGGCAGAGAGACCAGAGAAGGCAGATGACACAAAGAGACCAGAGGAGGCAGAGAGACAGAGAGACCAGAGGAGGCAGTTAGAGCAGAGGAGGCAGAGGAGGCAGAGAGACCAGAGGAGGCAGAGGCCACAGAGTGACTAGAGGAGGCAGAGGAGACAAAGAGACCCGAGGAGGCAGAGGCCACAGAGAGATCAGAAGAGGCAGAGGCAATAGAGAGACCAGTGCAGGCAGAGAGACCAGAGGGGGCATAGGAGGAAGACAGACAAGAGAAGGCAGCGGCCACAGAGAGACCAGAGGAGGCAGAGGCCACAGAGAGACGAGAGGAAGCAGAAGAGGCAGAGAGACCAGAGGAGGCAGAGGCCACAGAAAGACCAGAAGAGGCAGAGAGTCCAGAGGATGCAGAGGCCATAGAGAGGCCAGAGGAGACAGAGGCCACAGAGAGTTCAGAGGAGGCAGAGGAGACAGAGAGACCAGAGGAGGCAGAGGCCACAGAGGGACGAGCGGAAACAGAGGCAATAGAGAGGCCAGTGGAGGCATAGAGACCAGAGGGGGCATAGGAGGCAGACAGACAAGAGAAGGCAGCGGCCACAGAGAGACTAGAGGAGGCAGAGGCCACAGAGAGACCAGAGGAGGCAGAGGAGGCAGAGAGACCAGAGGAGGCAGAACCCACAGTGAGAGGCAGAGGCAGAGGCCACCGAGAGTTCAGAGGCCACCGAGAGTTCAGAGGAGGCAGAAAGACAGAGAGGCAAGAGGAGGCAGAGAGATGAGAGGATGCAGAGGAGGCAGAGAGCAGAGGAGACCGAGGCCACAGAGAGACCAGAAGAGGCAGAGGCCACAGAGAGATGAGAGGAGGCAGAGGAGACAGAGAGACCAGAGGAGGCAGAGGCCACAGAGAATCCAAAAGAGACATAGGCCACAGAGAGACCAGAGGATTGCATAGGTCACAGAGAGACCAGTGGAGGTAGAGAGAGCAGAGGAGGCAGAGAAGGCAGAGAGACCAGTGGAGGCAGAGGAGACAGAGAGACCAGAGGAGGCAACGGGCAGAGAGGCCACAGGAGGCAGAGGCCACCGAGAGTTCAGAGAAGGAAGAAAGACAGAGAGACAAAAGGATGCAGAGTGATTAGAGGACGCATAGGAGGCAGAGAGACCAGAAAAGGCAGATGCCACAGAGACACCAGAGGAGCCAGCGGCAGCAGAGAGACCAGGGGAGGTAGAGAGACCAGAGAAGGCAGAGGACACAAGGAGACCAGAGCAGGCAGAGGCCACAGAGTGACTAGAGGAGGCAGAGGATACAAAGAGACCAGAGGAGGCAGAGGCCACAGAGAGACGAGAGGAAGCAGAGGAGGCAGAGAGACCAGAGGAGGCAGAGGCCACAGAAAGATCAGAGGAGGCAGACAGTCCAGAGGAGGCAGAGGCAATATTGAGACCAGTGGAGGGAGAGAGACCAGAGGGGGCATAGGAGGCAGACAGACAATAGAAGGCAGAGGCCAGAGAGAGACCATAGGAGGCAGAGGCCACAGAGAGACCAGAGGAGGCAGAGGAGGCAGAGAGACCAGAGGAGACAGAGGCCACCAAGAGTTCAGAAGAGGCAGAAAGACAGAGAGACCAGAGGAGGCAGAGGAGACAGAGAGACCAGAAAAGGCAGAGGCCACATAGAGACAAGAGGAAGTAGAGGACACAGACAGACCAGAGGAGGCAGAGGCCACAGAGAGACTAGAGGAGGAAGCGGAGACAGAGAGACCAGAGGAGGCAGAGGCCACAGAGAGACGAGAGGAAGCAGAGGAGGCAGAGAGACCAGAGGAGGCAGAGGCCACAGAAAGACCAGGGAGGCAAGGAGAGTCTAGAGGAGGCAGAGGTCACAGAGAGACCAGGGGAGGCAGAGGAGGCAGAGAGACCAGAAAAGGCAGATGCCTCAGAGAGACCAGAGTAGGCAGCGGCCAGAGAGAGACCAGAGAAGGCAGAGGCCACAGAGACACCAGAGGAGGCTGAGGCCACAGAGAGACCAGAGGAGGCAGAGAGACAGAGAGACCAGAGGAGGCAGTTAGAGCAGAGGAGGCAGAGGAGGGAGAGAGAGCAGAGGAGGCAGAGGCCACAGAGTGACTAGAGGAGACAGAGGAGACAAAGAGACCCGAGGAGGCAGAGGACACAGAGAGACTAGAGGAGGCAGAGGCCACAGAGAATCCAGGGTAGGCATAGGCTACAGAGAGACCAGAGGATTGCAGAGGTCACAGAGAGACCAGTGGAGGTAGAGAGTGCAGAGGAGGCAGAGAAGGCAGAGAGACCATTGGAGGCAGAGGAGACAGAGAGACCAGAGGAGGCAACGGGGCAGAGAGGCCACAGGAGGCAGAGGCCACAGATAGAGACCAGAGGAGGCAGAGGACACAGACAGACCAGAGGAGGCAGAGAGAGCATAGGAGGCAGAGAAGGCAGAGAGACCAGTGGAGGCAGAGGAGACAGAGAGACCAGAGGAGTCAGAGGCCATAGAGAGACCAGAGGAGGCCGAGGCCATAGAGAGACCAGAGGAGGCAGAGAGAGAGAGAGCAGAGGAGGCAGTTAGAGCAGAGGAGGCAGAGGAGGCAGAGAGACCAGAGGAGGCAGAGGCTACAGAGTGACTAGAGGAGGCAGAGGAGACAAAGAGACCCATGGAGGCAGAGGCAACAAAGAGACCAGAGGAGGCAGAGGCAATAGAGAGACCAGTGGAGGCAGAGAGACCTGAGGAGGCAGAGGAGACAGAGAGAATAGAGGAGGCAGAGGCCACAGAGAGACGAGAGAAGGCAGAGGCCACAGAGAGACGAGAGTAAGCAGAAGAGGAAGAGAGATTAGAGGAGGAAGAGGCCACAGAAAGACCAAAAGAGGCAGAGAGTCCAGAGGATGCAGAGGCCATAGAGAGGCCAGAGGAGGCAGAGGCCACAAAGAGACCAGAGGAGGCAGAGGCCACAGAGAGTTCAGAGGAGGCAGAGGAGACAGAGAGACCAGAGGAGGCAGAGGCCAGAGAGAGAACAGAGGAGGCAGAGGACACGAAGAGACCAGAGGAGGCAGAGGCAAGAGAGAGACCAGAGGAGATAGAGGAGACAGAGAGAGCAGAGGAGCCAGAGGCCACAGAGAGAGCAGACGAGGCAGAGGAGACAGAGATACCAGAGGAGGCAGAGGCCACAGAGAGATCAGAGGAGGCAGAGGAGGCAGAGGAGGCAGAGAGACCAGAGGAGGCAGAGGAGACAGAGAGACCAGAAAAGGCAGAGGCCATATAGAGACAAGAGGAAGTAGAGGACACAGACAGACCAGAGGAGGCAGAGGCCACAGAGAGACTAGAGGAGGAAGCGGAGACAGAGAGACCAGAGGAGGCAGAGGCCACAGAGAGATGAGAGGAAGCAGAGGAGGCAGAGAGACCAGAGGAGGCAGAGGCCACAGAAAGACCAGGGGAGGCAAGGAGAGTCTAGAGGAGGCAGAGGCCACAGAGAGACCAGGGAGGCAGAGGAGGCAGAGAGACCAGAAAAGGCAGATGCCTCAGAGAGACCAGAGTAGGCAGCGGCCAGAGAGAGACCAGAGAAGGCAGAGGCCACAGAGACACCAGAGGAGGCTGAGGCCACAGAGAGACCAGAGGAGGCAGAGAGACAGAGAGACCAGAGGAGGCAGTTAGAGCAGAGGAGGCAGAGGAGGGAGAGAGAGCAGAGGAGGCAGAGGCCACAGAGTGACTAGAGGATACAGAGGAGACAAAGAGACCCGAGGAGGCAGAGGACACAGAGAGACTAGAGGAGGCAGAGGCCACAGAGAATCCAGGGTAGGCATAGGCTACAGAGAGACCAGTGGAGGTAGAGAGTGCAGAGGAGGCAGAGAAGGCAGAGAGACCATTGGAGGCAGAGGAGACAGATAGACCAGAGGAGGCAACGGGGCAGAGAGGCCACAGGAGGCAGAGGCCACAGATAGAGACCAGAGGAGGCAGAGGACACAGACAGACCAGAGGAGGCAGAGAGAGCATAGGAGGCAGAGAAGGCAGAGAGACCAGTGGAGGCAGAGGAGACAGAGAGACCAGAGGAGGCAGAGGCCATAGAGAGACCAGAGGAGGCCGAGGCCATAGAGAGACCAGAGGAGGCAGAGAGAGAGAGACCAGAGGAGGCAGTTAGAGCAGAGGAGGCAGATGAGGCAGAGAGACCAGAGGAGGCAGAGGCCACAGAGTGACTAGAGGAGGCAGAGGAGACAAAGAGACCAGAGGAGGCAGAGTCAATAGAGAGAGCAGTGGAGGCAGAGAGACCAGAGGGGACAGAGGAGGCAGAGAGACAAGAGAAGGCAGAGGTTACAGAGAGAGCAGAGGAGGCAGGGGCCATAGAAAGACCAGAGAAGGTAGAGGAGGCAGAGAGACCAGAGGAGTTAGAGGAGAAAGAGAGACCAGAGAAGGCAAAGGAGACAGAGAGACCAGAAAAGGCAGATGCCTCAGAGAGACCAGAGGAGGCAGATGCCTCAGAGAGACAAGAGGAGGCAGCGGCCAAAGAGAGACCAGAGAAGGCAGAGGCCACAGAGAGACCAGAGGAGGCAGAGGCCACAGAGAGACCAGAGGAGGCAGAGGAGGCAGAGGACACAGACAGACCAGAGGAGGCAGAGGCCACAGAGAGACCAGAGGAGCTAGAGAGACCAGAGGAGGCAGAGGAGACAGAGAGACCAGAGGAGGCAGAGGCCACAGAGAGACCAGAGGAGGCAGAGGACACAGACAGACCAGAGGAGGCAGAGGCCACAGAGAGACCAGAGGAGGCAGAGGAGACAGAGAGACCAGAGGAGGCAGAGGCCCCAGAGAGACGAAAGGAAACAGAGGAGGCAGAGAGACCAGAGGAGGCAGAGGCCACAGAAAGACCAGGGGAGGCAAGGAGAGTCTAGAGGAGACAGAGGCCACAGAGAGACCAGGAGAGGCAGAGGAGGCAGAGAGACCAGAAAAGGCAGATGCTTTAGAGAGACCAGAGTAGGCAGCGCCCAGAGAGAGACCAGAGAAGGCTGAGGCCACAGAGAGACCAGAGGAAACAGAGAGACAGTGAGAGCAGAGGAGGCAGTTAGAGCAGAGGAGGCAGAGGAGGCAGAGAGACCAGAGGAGGCAGAGGCTACAGAGTGACTAGAGGAGTCAGAGGAGACAAAGAGACCCAAGGAGGCAGAGGCAACAAAGAGACCAGAGGAGGCAGAGGCAATAGAGAGACCAGTGGAGGCAGAGAGACCAGAGGAGACAGAGGAGACAGAGAGACCAGAGGAGGCAGAGGCCACAGAGAGACGAGAGAAGGCAGAGGCCACAGAGAGACGAGTAAGCAGAAGAGGCAGAGAGATTAGAGGAGGAAGAGGCCACAGAAAGACCAGAAGAGGCAGAGAGTCCAGAGGATGCAGAGGCCATAGAGAGGCCAGAGGAGGCAGAGGCCACAAAGAGACCAGAGGAGGCAGAGGCCACAGAGAGTTCAGAGGAGGCAGAGGAGACAGAGAGACCAGAGGAGGCAGAGGCCACAGAGAGACGAGCTTAAGCAGAGGCAAGAGAGAGACCAGTGGAGGCAGAGAGACCAGAGAGAGGGCATAGGAGGCAGACAGACAAGAGAAGGCAGCGGCCACAGAGAGACCAGAGGAGGCAGAGGAGGCAGAGAGACCAGAGGAGGCAGAGCCCACAGTGAGACCAGAGGAGGCAGAGGCCACCGAGTGTTCAGAGGAGGCAGAAAGACAGAGAGGCAAGAGGAGGCAGAGAGACGAGGGGATGCAGAGGAGGCAGAGAGAGCAGAGGAGACCGAGGCCACAGAGAGACCAGAAGAGGCAGAGGCCACAGAGAGATGAGAGGATTGCAGAAGTCACAGAGAGACCAGTGGAGGTAGAGAGAGCAGAGGAGGCAGAGAAGGCAGAGAGACCAGTGGAGGAAGAGGAGACAGAGAGACCAGAGGAGGCAACGGGCAGAGAGGCCACAGGAGGCAGAGGCCACCGAGAGTTCAGAGAAGGAAGAAAGACAGAGAGACCAAAGGAGGCAGAGTGATTAGAGGACATAGGAGGCAGAGAGACCAGAAAGGCAGATGCCACAGAGAGACCAGAGGAGCCAGCGGCAGCAGAGAGACCAGGAGGCAGAGAGACCAGAGAAGGCAGATGACACAAAGAGACCAGAGGAGGCAGAGAGACAGAGAGACCAGAGGAGGCAGTTAGAGCAGAGGAGGCAGAGGAGGCAGAGAGACCAGAGGAGGCAGAGGCCACAGAGTGACTAGAGGAGGCAGAGGAGACAAAGAGACCCGAGGAGGCAGAGGCCACAGAGAGATCAGAAGAGGCAGAGGCAATAGAGAGACCAGTGCAGGCAGAGAGACCAGAGGGGGCATAGGAGGAAGACAGACAAGAGAAGGCAGCGGCCACAGAGAGACCAGAGGAGGCAGAGGCCACAGAGAGACGAGAGGAAGCAGAAGAGGCAGAGAGACCAGAGGAGGCAGAGGCCACAGAAAGACCAGAAGAGGCAGAGAGTCCAGAGGATGCAGAGGCCATAGAGAGGCCAGAGGAGACAGAGGCCACAGAGAGTTCAGAGGAGGCAGAGGAGACAGAGAGACCAGAGGAGGCAGAGGCCACAGAGGGACGAGCGGAAACAGAGGCAATAGAGAGGCCAGTGGAGGCATAGAGACCAGAGGGGGCATAGGAGGCAGACAGACAAGAGAAGGCAGCGGCCACAGAGAGACTAGAGGAGGCAGAGGCCACAGAGAGACCAGAGGAGGCAGAGGAGGCAGAGAGACCAGAGGAGGCAGAACCCACAGTGAGAGGCAGAGGCAGAGGCCACCGAGAGTTCAGAGGCCACCGAGAGTTCAGAGGAGGCAGAAAGACAGAGAGGCAAGAGGAGGCAGAGAGATGAGAGGATGCAGAGGAGGCAGAGAGCAGAGGAGACCGAGGCCACAGAGAGACCAGAAGAGGCAGAGGCCACAGAGAGATGAGAGGAGGCAGAGGAGACAGAGAGACCAGAGGAGGCAGAGGCCACAGAGAATCCAAAAGAGACATAGGCCACAGAGAGACCAGAGGATTGCATAGGTCACAGAGAGACCAGTGGAGGTAGAGAGAGCAGAGGAGGCAGAGAAGGCAGAGAGACCAGTGGAGGCAGAGGAGACAGAGAGACCAGAGGAGGCAACGGGCAGAGAGGCCACAGGAGGCAGAGGCCACCGAGAGTTCAGAGAAGGAAGAAAGACAGAGAGACAAAAGGATGCAGAGTGATTAGAGGACGCATAGGAGGCAGAGAGACCAGAAAAGGCAGATGCCACAGAGACACCAGAGGAGCCAGCGGCAGCAGAGAGACCAGGGGAGGTAGAGAGACCAGAGAAGGCAGAGGACACAAGGAGACCAGAGCAGGCAGAGGCCACAGAGTGACTAGAGGAGGCAGAGGATACAAAGAGACCAGAGGAGGCAGAGGCCACAGAGAGACGAGAGGAAGCAGAGGAGGCAGAGAGACCAGAGGAGGCAGAGGCCACAGAAAGATCAGAGGAGGCAGACAGTCCAGAGGAGGCAGAGGCAATATTGAGACCAGTGGAGGGAGAGAGACCAGAGGGGGCATAGGAGGCAGACAGACAATAGAAGGCAGAGGCCAGAGAGAGACCATAGGAGGCAGAGGCCACAGAGAGACCAGAGGAGGCAGAGGAGGCAGAGAGACCAGAGGAGACAGAGGCCACCAAGAGTTCAGAAGAGGCAGAAAGACAGAGAGACCAGAGGAGGCAGAGGAGACAGAGAGACCAGAAAAGGCAGAGGCCACATAGAGACAAGAGGAAGTAGAGGACACAGACAGACCAGAGGAGGCAGAGGCCACAGAGAGACTAGAGGAGGAAGCGGAGACAGAGAGACCAGAGGAGGCAGAGGCCACAGAGAGACGAGAGGAAGCAGAGGAGGCAGAGAGACCAGAGGAGGCAGAGGCCACAGAAAGACCAGGGAGGCAAGGAGAGTCTAGAGGAGGCAGAGGTCACAGAGAGACCAGGGAGGCAGAGGAGGCAGAGAGACCAGAAAAGGCAGATGCCTCAGAGAGACCAGAGTAGGCAGCGGCCAGAGAGAGACCAGAAGGCAGAGGCCACAGAGACACCAGAGGAGGCTGAGGCCACAGAGAGACCAGAGGAGGCAGAGAGACAGAGAGACCAGAGGAGGCAGTTAGAGCAGAGGAGGCAGAGGAGGGAGAGAGAGCAGAGGAGGCAGAGGCCACAGAGTGACTAGAGGAGACAGAGGAGACAAAGAGACCCGAGGAGGCAGAGGACACAGAGAGACTAGAGGAGGCAGAGGCCACAGAGAATCCAGGGTAGGCATAGGCTACAGAGAGACCAGAGGATTGCAGAGGTCACAGAGAGACCAGTGGAGGTAGAGAGTGCAGAGGAGGCAGAGAAGGCAGAGAGACCATTGGAGGCAGAGGAGACAGAGAGACCAGAGGAGGCAACGGGGCAGAGAGGCCACAGGAGGCAGAGGCCACAGATAGAGACCAGAGGAGGCAGAGGACACAGACAGACCAGAGGAGGCAGAGAGAGCATAGGAGGCAGAGAAGGCAGAGAGACCAGTGGAGGCAGAGGAGACAGAGAGACCAGAGGAGTCAGAGGCCATAGAGAGACCAGAGGAGGCCGAGGCCATAGAGACCAGAGGAGGCAGAGAGAGAGAGACCAGAGGAGGCAGTTAGAGCAGAGGAGGCAGATGAGGCAGAGAGACCAGAGGAGGCAGAGGCCACAGAGTGACTAGAGGAGGCAGAGGAGACAAAGAGACCAGAGGAGGCAGAGTCAATAGAGAGCAGTGGAGGCAGAGAGACCAGAGGGGACAGAGGAGGCAGAGAGACAAGAGAAGGCAGAGGTTACAGAGAGAGCAGAGGAGGCAGGGGCCATAGAAAGACCAGAGAAGGTAGAGGAGGCAGAGAGACCAGAGGAGTTAGAGGAGAAAGAGAGACCAGAGAAGGCAAAGGAGACAGAGAGACCAGAAAAGGCAGATGCCTCAGAGAGACCAGAGGAGGCAGATGCCTCAGAGAGACAAGAGGAGGCAGCGGCCAAAGAGAGACCAGAGAAGGCAGAGGCCACAGAGAGACCAGAGGAGGCAGAGGCCACAGAGAGACCAGAGGAGGCAGAGGAGGCAGAGGACACAGACAGACCAGAGGAGGCAGAGGCCACAGAGAGACCAGAGGAGGCAGAGAGACCAGAGGAGGCAGAGGAGACAGAGAGACCAGAGGAGGCAGAGGCCACAGAGAGACCAGAGGAGGCAGAGGACACAGACAGACCAGAGGAGGCAGAGGCCACAGAGAGACCAGAGGAGGCAGAGGAGACAGAGAGACCAGAGGAGGCAGAGGCCCCAGAGAGACGAAAGGAAACAGAGGAGGCAGAGAGACCAGAGGAGGCAGAGGCCACAGAAAGACCAGGGGAGGCAAGGAGAGTCTAGAGGAGACAGAGGCCACAGAGAGACCAGGAGAGGCAGAGGAGGCAGAGAGACCAGAAAAGGCAGATGCTTTAGAGAGACCAGAGTAGGCAGCGCCCAGAGAGAGACCAGAGAAGGCTGAGGCCACAGAGAGACCAGAGGAGGCAGAGAGACAGAGAGAGCAGAGGAGGCAGTTAGAGCAGAGGAGGCAGAGGAGGCAGAGAGACCAGAGGAGGCAGAGGCTACAGAGTGACTAGAGGAGGCAGAGGAGACAAAGAGACCCAAGGAGGCAGAGGCAACAAAGAGACCAGAGGAGGCAGAGGCAATAGAGAGACCAGTGGAGGCAGAGAGACCAGAGGAGACAGAGGAGACAGAGAGACCAGAGGAGGCAGAGGCCACAGAGAGACGAGAGAAGGCAGAGGCCACAGAGAGACGAGAGTAAGCAGAAGAGGCAGAGAGATTAGAGGAGGAAGAGGCCACAGAAAGACCAGAAGAGGCAGAGAGTCCAGAGGATGCAGAGGCCATAGAGAGGCCAGAGGAGGCAGAGGCCACAAAGAGACCAGAGGAGGCAGAGGCCACAGAGAGTTCAGAGGAGGCAGAGGAGACAGAGAGACCAGAGGAGGCAGAGGCCAGAGAGAGAACAGAGGAGGCAGAGGACACGAAGAGACCAGAGGAGGCAGAGGCAAGAGAGAGACCAGAGGAGATAGAGGAGACAGAGAGAGCAGAGGAGCCAGAGGCCACAGAGAGAGCAGACGAGGCAGAGGAGACAGAGATACCAGAGGAGGCAGAGGCCACAGAGAGATCAGAGGAGGCAGAGCAGGCAGAGGAGGCAGAGAGACCAGAGGAGGCAGAGGAGACAGAGAGACCAGAAAAGGCAGAGGCCACATAGAGACAATACAGACTGTAGATGAGAATTAGAAAAGACTGTAAACGTCCAGTAGAACAGACTGACAATGTGCAGAAGAATAGACTGTAGAGATGCTGTAGTACAGACTGTAGACATGCATTAGAACAGACTGTATATGAGTTTTAGAAAACACTCTAGACATGCTTTAGAACAGACTGTAGAGCTGCAGTAGTTCAGACTGTAGACGAGTATTAGAACAGACTCTATATGAGTTTTAGAAAACACTCTGCACATGCTTTAGAACAGATTGTAAAAGGTGCAGTATTTCTGACTGTAGATATGCATTAGAACAGACTGTATATGAGTATTAGAAAACACTCTAGACATGCTTTAGAACAGACTCTAGATGAGCAGTAATACAGACTGTAGACTTGCATTAGAACAGACTGTAGATGTGCAGTAGAACAGACTGTAGACGTTTATTAGAACAGACTGTAGACATGCAAAAGAACAGACCGTAGAGTAGTAAAACAGACTATAGACTTGCATTAGAACAGACTGTAAAACTGACTGTAGACGAGCATTAGAACAGACTGTAAACATCCAGTAGAACAGACTGACAATGTGCAGAAGAATAGACTGTAGAAATGCAGTAGTACAGACTGTAGACGAGCATTAGAAGAGAGTGTAGATGTGCATTAGAACAGACTTTAGAAGTGCAGTAGTAGAGACTGTAGATGTGTAGTAGAACAGACTGTAAATGAGCAGTAGTAGAGACTGTAGACTTGTATTAGAACAGACTGTAAACGTGCAGTAGAACAGACTGTAGATGAGCAATAAAACCGACTGTACAAGTGCAGTAGAACAGACTGTAGATGAACAGTTGTACAGACTGTAGACTTTCATTAGAACATACAGTAGATGTCCATTAGAATAGACTGTAGATGTGCAGTAGAACAGACTGACGAGGTGCAGAAGAATAGACTGAAGAGTTGCAGTAGTTGAGACTTTACACGAGGATTAGAACAGCCTGTACATGACTATTAGAAAAGACTGTAGACATGCCTTAGAAGAGACTGTAGAGGTGCAGTAGTACAGACTGTAGACGAGCATTAAAACAAACTGTAGATGTGCAGTAGACCAGACTGTAGACGTGCAGTTGAACAGACTTTAGAGCAGCAGTAGTACAGACTCTAGATTGGCTTTAGAACAGACTGTAGATGAGCTTTAGAACAGACTGTAGAGGTGCAGTAGTTCAGACTGTAGATGAGCATTAGAACAGACTCTATATGAATATTAGACAACACTCTAGACATGCTTTAGAACAGGCAGTAGAGGTGCAGTTGTACAGACTGTAGACGAGCATTAAAACAGACTGTATATTAGTATTAGAAAACACTCTAGACATTCTTTAGGACAAACTGTAGATGTGCAGTAGTACAGACTGTAGACGTTTTTTGGAATAGACTGTAGACGTGCAGTAGAACAAACTGTAGACGAGCAGTAGTACAGACTGGAGAATTCCATTAGAACAGATTGTAGATGTGCATTAGAACAGACTGTAGATGTGCAAAAGAATAGACTGTAGAGGGCAGTAGTTGAGACTTTACACGAGCATTAGAACAGACTGTACATGAGTATTAGAAAAGACTGTAGACATGTTTTAGAACAGACTGTAGAGTTCCAGTAGTACAGACTCTAGACGACCATTAGAACAAACTGTAGATGTGCAGTAGAAGAGACTGTAGAGGTGCAGTAGTACAGAAAGTTGACAATTATTAAAAGAGACTGTAGACGTGCAGTATAACAGACTCTAGACAATTATTATCTATTAACAATAGAAAAGACTGTAGAGGTGCAGTTGAACAGACTGTAGATGTGCAGTTGAATAGACTTCAGAGCAGAAGTAGAACAGACTCTAGATTGGCTTTGGAACAGACTGTAGACGAGCATTAGAACAAACAGTAAACAACCTGTAGAACAGACTAAGAATGTGCAGAAGAATAGACTCTAGAGGTGCAGTAGTACAGACTGTAGATGAGGATTAGAACAGACAGTATATGAGTATTAGAAAACACTGTAGATATGCTTTAGAACAGACTGTAGAGTTGCAGTAGTTCAGATTGTAGACGAGCATTAGAACAGACTGTATATGAGTATTAGAAAACACTGTAGACATGCTTTAGAACAGATTGTAGAGGTGCAGTAGTTCAGACTGTAGACGAGCATTAGAACAGACTGTAGATGTGCATTAGAACAGACTGTAGATGTGCAGTAGAACAGAATGTAGACTTGCAGTAGAACAGACTGCAGAGCAGCAGTAGTACAGACTCTAGACTGGCATTAAAACAGACTGTAGAGCTGCAGTAGAACAGACTGTAGAGGAGATGTAGAACAAACTGTAGAGGTGGAGTAGTAAAGACTTTTATTGGGCATTAGAACAGACTGTATTCGAGCAATAGAACAGACTATAGATGTGCAGTAGTACAGACTGCATTAGAACAGACTGTGGACGAGTATTTGAACAGACTATAGACGTGTATTAGAACAGACTGTAGATGTCCAGTTAGCCAGTCTAATGATGCTGCAGAAGAAAATAATTTAAAGGTCCGTTAGTAGAGACTGTAGACGAGCATTAGAACAGACTGTAGATGTGCATTAGAGAATGTAGACATACAATAGAAAAGAATAGAGGTGCAGTTGAACAGACTATAGACATGCAGTTGAAAAGACTTCAGAGCAGCATTAGAACAGACTCTAGACTGGCTTTAGAACAGACTGTAGTCGTGCAGTAGAACAGACTGTATATGAGCAGTAAAACAGACTGTAGACGTGCAGTAGAACAGACTGCAGTAGAGCAGAGGTAAAGAATGTAAACTGGCATTAGAACAGACTGTTGAGGTGCAGTTAAAATGACTGTAGACGTGCAGTAATACAGACTGTAGACAAGCATTAGAACAGACTGTAGAAGTGCAGTAGTACAGACTTTAAATGTGCAGTAGAACAGACTGTAGACGTTTATTAGAACAGACTGTAGACTTGCAGTAGAACAGACCATAAATGAGCAGTAGTACAGACTGTAGACTTGCATTAGAACAGACTGTAGATGAGCAGTAGTACAGATTATAAACTCGCATTAGAACAGACTGTAGATGAGCAGTAGTACAGATTATAGACTTGCATTAGAACAGACTGTAGATGTGCATTAGAACAGACTGTAGATATGCAGAAAAAGAGACTGTAAACGTGCGGTAGAACAGACTGTAGTAGAGCAGAGGTACAGACTGTAAACTGGCATTAGAAGAGACTGTTGAGGTGCAGTTGAAAAGACTGTAGACGTGCAGTTGAACAGACTGTAGATGTGCATTTAAAAGACTGTAGACGTACAATACAACAGACTGTATACGAGCATTAGAACAGACTGTAGACATCTAGTAGAAAAGACCGTAGATGTGCAGTAGCACAGAATTAAGACAAGCATTAGAACAGACTGTGGACGAGCATTAGAACAGACTATAGACTGTAGACGTTTATTAGAACAGACTGTAGACCTGCACTAGAACAGACCATAAATGAGCAGTAGTACAGACTATAGACTTGCATTAGAACAGACTGTAGATGTGCATTAGAAACAGACTTTAGAAGTGCAGTAGTAGAGACTGTAGATGTGTAGTAGAAAAGACTGTAGACGTTTATCAAAACAGACTGCAGACATGCAGTAGAACAGACTGTAGACGTGCAGTAGAAAAGACTGTAGGCAAGCATTAGAACAGACTGTAAACATCCAGTAGAACAGACTGACAATGTGCAGAAGAATAGACTTTAGAGGTGCAGTAGTACAGACTGTAGACGAGCATTAGAACAGACTGTAGACGAGCATTTAAAAAGACTGTAGAAGTGCAGTAGTACA
The DNA here is from genome assembly GCA_024349245.1 of Neodontobutis hainanensis. Taxonomy (NCBI): domain Eukaryota; kingdom Metazoa; phylum Chordata; class Actinopteri; order Gobiiformes; family Odontobutidae; genus Neodontobutis; species Neodontobutis hainanensis. Next base: position 73,315 of record JALDNG010002692.1, on the reverse strand, counting down.
GACTGTAAATGTGCAGAACAGACTGTAGACGTTTATTAAAACAGATTGTAGACGTGGAGTAGAACAGACCGTACATGAGCAGTAGTACAACTTGTAGACTTGCATTGGAACAGACTGTAGACGAGCATTAGAACAGACTGTATATAAGTATTACAAAACACTCTAGACATGCTTTAGAACAGACTGTAGAGGTACAGTAATACAGACTGTAGACGAGCATTAGAACAGACTGTAGAGGTGCAGTTGAACAGACTGTAGACTTGCAGTTGAACAGACTGTAAACATTTATTAGAAGAGATTTTAGACCTGCAGTAGAACAGACCGTAGATGAGCAGTAGTAAAGACTGTAGACTTGCATTAGAAGAGACTGTAGATGTGCATTAAAACAGACTTTAGAAGTGCAGTAGTAGAGACTGTAGACGTGCAGTAGAATAGACTGTAGATGAGCAGTAGTATAGACTGTAGACTTGCATTAGAACAGACTGTAGATGTGCAGTAGAACAGACTGTAGATATGCAGTAAAAAGACTGTAGAAGTGCAATAGAACAGACTTCAGTAGAGCAGAGGTACAGACTGTAAAATGGCATTAGAACAGACTGTAGACTTGGAGTTGAACAGACTTCAGAGCAGCAGCAGTAGTACAGACTCTAGTTTGGCTTTAGAACTGACTGTAGGCGAGCATTAGAACAGACTGTAAACATCCAGTAGAACAGACTGTAGATGTGCATTAGAACAGACTGTAGACGTACAATAGAACAGACTGTATTTGTGCAGTTTTACAGACTAAAGACCTGCATTAGAGCAGACTGTGGACGAGCATTAGAACAGACAATAGACGTGCATAAGAACATAATGTAGTTGTGAAGTAGAACAAATTGTAGAGATGCAGTAGTACAGAATGTCGACAATTATCGAAACTGTTTATAGTTGACAAAGAGTAGAACAGACTGTGGACTTGCATTAGAACAGACTGTAGATGTGCAGTAGAACAAACTGCAGATGTGCAGTAGAACAGACTGACGATGTGCAGAAGAATAGACTGTAGCGGGCAATAGTTGAGACTTTACACGAGCATTAGAACATACTCTACATGAGTATTAGAAAAGACTGTAGACATGTTTTAGAACAGACAGTAGAGTTCCACTAGTACAGACTCTAGACGACCATCAGAACAAACTGTAGATGTGCAGTAGAAGAGACTGTAGAGGTGCAGTAGTACAGAAAGTTGACAATTATGAAAAGAGACTGTAGACGTGCAGTAGAACAGACTCTAGACAATTATTAGAAAAGACTGTAGACATCCAGTAGAACAGACTGTAGATGTGCATTAGAGGAAACTGTAGACGTTTATTAAAAGAGACTATAGTCGTGCAGTAGAACAGACTGTAGACGTACAATAGAACAGACTGTAGTGGTGCAGTTGAACAGATTGTAGACGTGCAGTTGAACAGACTTCATAGCAGCAGTAGTACTGACTCTAGAATGGCTTTAGAACTGATTGTAGACGAGCATTAGAACTGACTGTAGACGACCATTAGAACAGACTGTACATGTGCAGTAGAAGAGATTGTAGATGTGCAGTAGAACAGACTGTAGACGTTTATCAGAACAGACTGTAGACGTGCAAAAGAACAGACCATAGATGAGCAGTAAAACAGACTAGAAACTTGCATTAGAACAAACTGTAGAACTGACTGTAGACGAGCATTAGAACTAACTGTAAACGTCGAGTAGAACAGACTGACAATGTGCAGAAGAATATACTGTAGAGATGCAGCAGTACATACTGTAGACGAGCATTAGAACAGACTGTATATGAGAATTAGAAAACACTCTAGACATACTTTAGAAAAGACTGTAGAAGTGCAGTAGTTCAGACTGTAGACGAGGATTAGAACAGACTCTATACCAGTATTAAAAAACACTCTAGACATGCTTTAGAACATATTGTAGAGGTGCAGTAATACAGACTATTGACTTGCATTAGTACAGACTGTAGATGTTCATTAGAACAGACGTTAGTAGAGCAGTAGTACAGACTGTTAACTGGCATTAGAACATACTGTAGACGTGCAGTAGAACAGACTGTAGATGAGCAGTAGTACAGACTGTAGACTTGCATTAGAACAGACTGTAGATGTGCATTGGAACAGACTGTAGATGTGCAGTAAAACAGACTGTAGATGTGCAGTAGAACAGACTGCAGTAGAGCAGAGGTACAGACTGTAAACTGGAATTAGAACAGACTGTTGAGGTGCAGTTAAATGACTGTAGACGTGCAGTTGAACAGACTGTAGATGAACATTATAATAGACTGTAGACGTCGAGTAGAACAGAACAGTAGAACAACATAGTAGAACATGTGCAGTAGTACAGACTAAAGACCTGCATTAGAACAGACTGTGGATGAGCATTAGAACAGATTATAGACGTGCATTAGAACAGACTGTAGATGTCCATTAGAACAGACTGTAGATGTGTAGTAGAACAGACTGACGAAGAATAGACCGTAAGGTTTCAGTAGTTGAGACTTTACACGAGCATTAAAACAGACTGTACATGAGTATTAGAAAAGACCGTAGACATGATTTACAACAGACTGTAGAGGTGAAGTAGTACAGACTGTAGACGACCACTAGAACAAACTGTAGATGTGCAGTAGAACTGAATGTAGACTTGCAGTAAAACAGACTGCAGAGCAGAAGTAGTACAGACTCTAGACTGGCATTAGAACAGACTGTAGAGGAGCAGTAGTACAGACTGTAGACTTGCATTATAACAGATTGTAGATGTGCATTAGAACAAGCTATAGACGTACAATAGAAGTGACTTTAGACGTGCATTTGTACAGACTTCAGTGCAACAGTAGTACACACTCTAGATTGGCTTTAGAACAGACTGTAGACGATCATTAGAACAGACTGTAAACAGAAGAAGAGACTGACAATGTGCAGAAGAATAGAATAGAGAGGTGCAGTAGTACAGACTGTAGATGAGCATTAGATCAGACTGTATATGAGATTTAGAAAACACTCTAGACATGCTTTAGAACAGTCTGTAGAGGTGCAGTTGTACAGAATGTAGGCGAGCATTAGAACAGACTTATATTAGTATTAGAAAACAATCTAGATATGCTTTAGAACAGACTGTAGAGGTGCAGTAATACAGAATGTAGACGAGCATTAGAACAGACTGTAGAAGTCCAGTAGTACAAACTGTAGATGTGCAGTAGTACAGACTGTAGATGTACAATAGAAAAGACTGTAGAGGTGCAGTTAAACAGTTTGTAGACGTGCAGTAAAACAGACTTCAGAGAAGAAGTAGAACAGACTCTAGATTGGCTTTAGAACAGACTGTAGATGAGCATTAGAACAGACAGTAAACGACCTGTAGAACAGACTGACAATGTGCATTGAATAGACTTAAGAGGTGCAATAGTACAGACTGTAGATTAGCATTAGAACAGACTGTATATGAGTATTAGAAAACACTGTAGATATGCTTTAGAACAGACTGTAGAGGTGCAGTAGTTCAGACTGTAGACGAGCATTAGAACAGACTGTATGTGAGTATTAGAAAACACTTTAGACATGTTTTAGAACAGACTGTAGAGGTTCAGTAGTTCAGACTGTAAACAAGCATTAGAACAAACTCTATATGAGTATTAGAAAACACTCTAGACATGCTTTAGAACAGACTTTAGAGGTTCAGTAATACAGACTGTAGACGAGCATTAGAAAAGACTGTAGAAGTGCAGTTGTACAGACTGTAGATGTGCAGAAGAAGAGACTGTAGACGTATATTAGAACAGACTGTAGACCTGCACTAGAACAGACTGTAGATGTGCATTAGAACAAACTGTAGATGTGCATTAGAACAGACTATAGATGTGCAGTAGAACAGACTGTAGACGTTTATTAGAACAGACTGTAGACCTGCACTTAAAGAGACCGTAGATGAGCAGTAGTACAGACTATAGACTTGCATTAGAACAGATTGTATATTAGTATTAGAAAAATGTAGACATTCTTTAGAACAGACTGTGGATGTGCAGTAGTTCAGACTGTAAATGAGCATTAGAACAGACTATTTATGAGTTTTAGAAAATACTCTAGACATGCTTTAGAAGAGACTGTAGAGGTGCAGAAATACAGACTTTAGACATTTTTTAGAACAGACTGTAGACGTGCAGTAGATCAGACTGTAGATGGGCAGTACTACAGACTGTAGACTTTCATTAGAACAGACAGTAGATGTATATTAGAACAGATTGTAGATGTGCAGTAAAACAGAATTTAGTGGAAGAGACTGTAATAGAGCAGTAGTACAGACTTTAATCTGTTATTTGAACAGACTGTAGAGGTGCAGTTGAACAGACTGTAGACGAGCATTAGAACAGACTCTATATGAGTATTAGAAAACACTCTAGACATGCTTTAGAACAGATTGTAGAGGTGCAGTAGTTCAGACTGTAGACGAGCATTAGAACAGACTGTATATAAGTATTAGAAAACACTCTAGACATGCTTTAGAACAGACTGTAGAGGTGCAATAATACAGACTGTAGACGAGCATTAGAAAAGACTGTAGAAGTGCAGTAGAAGAGATTGTAAATGTGCAGTAGATCAGGCTGTAGACGTTTATTAGAACAGACTGTAGACCTGCACTAGAACAGACCGTATATGAGCAGTAGTACAGACTATAGACATGGATTAAAACAGACTGTAGATGTGCATTAGAACAGACTTTAGAAGTGCAGTAGTAGAGACTGTAGATGTGTAGTAGAACAGACTGTAGACGTTTATCAGAAGAGACTGTAGACGTGTAGTAGAACAGACTGTAGATGAGCAGTAGTACAGACTGTAGACTTGCATTAGAACAGACTGTAGATGTGCAGTGGAACAGACTTTAGATGTTTATTAGAACAGACTGTAGACTTGCAGTAGAACAGACTGTAGATAAGCAGTAGTACAGACTATAGACTTGCATTAGAACAGACTGTAGATGTGCATTAGAACAGACTGTATATGAGTATTATAAAAACACTGTAGACATGCTTTAGAACAGACTGTAGAGGTGCAGTAGTTCAGACTGTAGACGAGCATTAGAACAGACTGTAGAAGTGCAGTAGTACAGACGGTAGATGTGCAATAGAACAGACTGTAGACGAGCAGTATGACAGACTATAGACTTGCATTAGAACAGACAGTAGATGTACATTAGAACAGACTGTAGATGTGCAGTAAAACAGACGTTAGAAGTGCAGTGGAAGAGACTGTAGTAGAGCAGTAGTACAGATTGTAAACTGGCATTAAAACAGACTGTACAGGTGCGATTGAACAGACTGTTGACATGCAGTTGAAAAGACTTCAGAGCAGCAGTAGTACATACTCTAGATTGGATTTAAAACTGACTGTAGACAAGCATTAGAACAGACTGTAAACGTCCAGTAGAACAGACTGACAATATGCAAAAGAATAGACTGTAGATATTCAGTAGTATAGACTGTAGACGAGAATAAGAACAGACTGTATATGAGTATTAAAAAACACTGTAGACATGCTTTAGAACAGACTGTAGAGGTGCAGTAGTTCAGACTAAAGACGAGCTTTAGAACAGACTCCATATGAATATTAGAAAACACTCTAGACATGCTTTAGAACAGATTATAGAGGTGCAGTAATACAGACTGTAGATGAGCATTAGTAAAGACTGTAGAAGTGCAGTAGTACAGACTGTAGATGTGCAGTAGAACAGATTGTAGACGTTTATCAGAACAGACTGTAGACGTGCAGTAAAACAGACTGTAGATGAAAAGTAGTACAGACTATAGACTTGCATTAGAACAGACTGTATATGAGTATTATAAAAAACACTGTAGACATGCTTTAGAACAGACTGTAGAGGTGCAGTACTTCAGACTGTAGACGAGCATTAGAACAGACTGTATATGAGTATTAGAAAAAACTCTAGACATGCTTTAGAAGAGACTATAGAGGTGGAGTAATACAGACTGTAGACGAGCATTAGAACAGACTGTAGAAGTGCAGTAGTACAGACGGTAGATGTGCAATAGAACAGACTCTAGACGAGCAGTAGGACAGACTATAGACTTGCATTAGAACAGACAGTAGATGTACATTAGAACAGATTGTAGATGAGCAGTAAAACAGACTGTAGACATGCAGTGGAAGAGACTGTAGTAGAGCAGTAGTACAGATTGTAAACTGGCATTAAAACAGACTGTACAGGTGCGATTGAAAAGACTGTTGACATGCAGTTGAACAGACTTTAGAGCAGCAGTAGTACATACTCTAGATTGGATTTAAAACTGACTGTAGACAAGCATTAGAACAGACTGTAAACGTCCAGTAGAACAGACTGACAATATGCAAAAGAATAGACTGTAGAGATTCAGTAGTACAGACTGTAGACGAGAATAAGAACAGACTGTATATGAGTATTAAAAAACACTGTAGACATGCTTTAGAACAGACTGTAGAGGTGCAGTAGTTCAGACTAAAGACGAGCTTTAGAACAGACTCTATATGAATATTAGAAAACACTCTAGACATGCTTTAGAACAGATTGTAGAGGTGCAGTAATACAGACTGTAGATGAGCATTAGAAAAGACTGTAGAAGTGCAGTAGTACAGACTGTAGATGTGCAGTAGAACAGATTGTAGACGTTTATTAGAACACACTGTAGATCTAGACTAGAACAGACCGTAGATGAGCAGTAGTACAGACTGTTATAGGAATATTTTATATCCATATATTTAACCAGAGAGACAAGGAGACCGATTATAATTTAACAAGCAATGGCCAAGTTTTAATCCTTGCAAGGAGAAGCAAAGCAGCACAATATTACAGCGGAAGGTTTGCTTAAAGATGTAAACATAACATGGGATTATATACAACACAGTGACGTCCCTAGTGAGAGGCGTTCACAATGGTCCAGGAGAAAGAGTCCCGTGACAAGCCATGTCTCAGTCTTGTCATGTCTACTTCCTGCTTGGATTAGAGCGAAGGACATGACATGAATTTGACATGACCTGAGGAGAACTATAAGCCCCAGTAACTCTAAACATAAGAATTAAAATTATTATAACATTCCCCCCTCTTTATGCTAATAACAATTAGCATAAACAATCTACTAGCTTGAGTGTGAGTTGTTTACTTTTGACAAAGCGAAAACCCAGCAGGGCATCTGACCTAGCCTAAGTACACTTGACCATTTGACCTAACGCTGGGAAAAAGTCTTTGTCCACCCCTTGCCCCAAGGCGGCGTCAACACACAAACATCAAGCATTAACTATATGTAATCCCAAAACTGAATCTCAAAACACATTTCAAATCAAAGACAAAAATGATTATACGGGATATGTTTACAATCAAATGGGACTCCACCGAGTCATGCACTGATTCTTCAAAATCAAATTCATAAAGTCCATAAATCAAAACACAGTGTCACTCCAAAATGCGTAGAAAAATATGCCAGAGGTTAAGCTGGTCGGCCCATCGGACTTTAAGCTGGTCGCCCCATCGGACTCAAGATCTCTGGCCTGTCCCTGTCATTGAAATAAAAACACATGGAGTGAGACATATGCACATTCTCAATGATTAAAATCAATTCTCTTAAGCATCATAACTTCAATGAACCATACGGCCCTTAGGACTGTAGTATGATCCGTCCTGGAGCTGTTGTCCCGTTGGTGTTCATGCAGATGTTAACGCCCTCAGATATCAAAGTCTTCATCTGAGGTCAAAGCCTCGACCACAGTCGTTGGGGTGCATGTCCAGGAATGTTGACCCAGCAATGGCCACATCCATCAATCTCACCAACAAGCTCCGGATACATGGAAATCAACACAAACAAAAGTTACAAGACATGGAAGACATAGAAGTACATCTCAACACATAATTAAAGTCTCAGTCACTTTAAAAATATTTTGTATCTATTTTTTAAAACCATGTCAAAATCACTTACTCTATTCCAGAATACTCTGCCAATCCTTCTGCAGAGTGTGAGGCTCTTTCTCAAAGGCTTTAGTTATGCTGATAACCAGACCTGTGTTACCTTGGATGAAATCCTGTTGTAGATCCCACCTTTTCAGCTCAAAGCAGCTCAGTGCTAGTTGTTCTGTCCAGTCTTTGGACCAGGTCCAACTCATCTCCAGTCTCAATTCACAGTTACAGCATTTCTTGTCCAATACATAAACCTTTGTTGGTTATAACTCTAATTAATTTAATCCACATTTGCATAAATTGTCTCAAATGTAAAATTCTAATTTCAATACTAATTGAATTTTAGCCTTATATTCATTAAGGACACCTCGAAGGACCCCCCTCTTGTCGATGTAAATCTCAAATAAACCTGAAGGAACTGCTGTTTGGTTCCTAAGGTGTGTCACGATGTTCTCCGTCACATTGTATGTGAACAAAATAAATCAGGATCATTTAAGGACACATGTTTACTGTCAGCAGGCAATGCTGCTCTAATGGTCTTACTCTCACAAAACCTCCAGACTTCTGCTCCGCACTGCACCTGTCCCTGATCTCAGTTTGTCAGGTTCAGAGTGATGTTACAGGACGTCCTGTCACTAGCCCTGCTCACAGGTGTACTCCAGGTGTACTCCAAGACAACTATAAGTTCAAAGACTATGTTAATATTAGCTCTTACTGGTGGCTATATTAATTGTCAACTCTTCTTTTCTAAGCCGGTACCTGCTGTGGTTGGCTTCCATCAAAACAAAATATAAACAAACAAATCAAACGTTCTCTGACATTTTTAGACCCATAGAAAGTGCCCTTCAGGCTTTCACAAACGAAACCATACAAGCTCTTAAAATGATCAAACCATAAAAATGAAACACAGATAAACCCTGTTTCCACAGATATGGTCTGCTGGAAATCTAATTTAATCTGAAAGGTTCAATCAGATCAAACAGTGCTCCTCCAGAACGGTCCTTCATGTCAACTTTCTTTCTTTCTTTATTTTTATTTAAACTCTTTAACTTTATTAGCACATTACTACATTACTCTTTTACACGCATCACCTCTTCACTTTAATACAGTTTAAATCTTCTTCTCTCTCTTTTTGAGACCTGGGAAACCCATGGCTCAAAACAAAAATAAAAAAATAAAAATAAACATAAAATCATAAAATGAAAGGCCAGTGCCATTGATCATTTTAAAATTTCAGTCTATCAATTATCGTTTCTAATTATTCGTCTTCTTTATGTTTTCCAAATAGCATCACTGTTGTTTCCGTTATATTTTAGTTTTAGTTACCATTAGTTGTAGGTCTTTACCTGTAACTGTAAGTGTATCATCCGCAATCATAGTAATATTTTATTCAGTTGATGCAAACATAAACAACTTTAAAACATATCAGCACCAGTTTCTCATGATCTATCGTCACAGAACTTTTAGCCAAAGACTTTAAATTCTCAATCCAATTAGAAAATCCTCAGAATATTATTCAATCACCTCAAAGTAATTCCTAAATAAAAATAAAATCCTCAAAAACAAAACTCTTCCCTCCCTTGGGAGTTAACCTTAGCTGCTCAAACACCTCGTCTCTCTCCTCCAAAACTCCATCACCGTGTGACTGTCGTTTAAAAGAAAGACTTTTCATAAAATTAACTAAGTTCTGTGTTAATTTCTCCGCATTTACCCTTTATAACATTTATAATAACAATTCTTCAGGGGTTTGTTCAGTCTAGAATTATTCCACACTGTCGCTGTAAACCCAGTCTCAACACCAGGTGTTCAATAAATAAAACAAACCACGTCTCTTCATTTATTCACATTCACCACCATTGAACTTAGTAATAGTTAGTAATGTTAATTCAAAACATGCAAAGATTAAACCTCTTAAACTTTTAATCTTTAGTTTCCAAAGATTTCACTCAGTGTTTTTCCATAAACACCTCCAAAGTTCAACCAAAAATATTATTCAATTCTGTTCAAAAGGACATACTCTTGTGTTAGTCTGTTCCAACCTTAAATCAGATTCATCAAAAACCTTTTTTTCTTTAAATCACTTCAAGCAGTTATTAAACCCAGTGAGCACTTTGTCTTATGCTCTTAAACTTAAACTACTTTAACAGTTTAACACTTTAACTTTTCATTTAAACCACCTTCAATCCTTCAAGATTGTTTTAACATATGTTTTAACATATAGATACGTTTTCAATTCCCAGATTACACATTTACCTTGCAGTTTAAAACTTTACTGTAAAGATGACTACTTTTAGCATCTATTATTTAGTTTTAGATATATACCTTTATTAGAAATTACCATTTCAAAACCCATTGGTTATTATTTATTCTGTCTTCATTTCAGTTTCTCTACTTACTTAGACAATATTTTCTCAAACAATACTCAAACCTCAGTTGTCGTTTAGTTTTCTAATTCTAAAAACAACATGGTCGTACCACAAAAATTAAATTACATCCCAAGGTGGACTATATTTTTCCCACAGACCTTTCAGAAGGTCAAACTGTTTTCTAAATAAGTCTCCTAGACTTTGAATCGGATGTAAAGGCTCCCACACAAAATGATTGTGGAGCTAACGTCAAAACAAAAACGGAAAAACCAAAACACTTCTCGCTCTGTTCTGTGAAAAATTCCTGTGTTCCCAAACAAGGTTTGTTTTGGGAGAGGAAAAAAAACTCTCTCTGTTAGAGAAATACCTACTGCACAATTCACTTCAAGACACATTTTTAAATTCTTCTGATTACAAAGTGAACATTTTCATAAACGTTATATCGTGTTTTTGAACCACATTGATATTATGGACCTCTATTAGTTCTCGTACTAATAGATACATACCCTTGTTTTGCAAAATACTAATCAATACTTTTATTTTGGATCTAAAGTTTGGATCTTTTAACATTTTCACTTTGGATCTAACATTTTCACTTCCATGTTCTGTCTTTGTGTGTGTTTTAAGTGTCATCTGGTGTGTGTAGATGACTTAACTCCTAATGTCCAGTCAGTGTTGCTCCTGCTGTGGCCCGGTCTGGGCCTCCACACTTCGCTCCGCTCCCGTCACGCTGCACCCCCACCACCTCCAATCCCGGCCCAGCCTGCTCCGGTGACCATAGGAATTTGTGCGTGTTTTCCTCGGAGAAACACAACATAATCAGTATTCATTTCAGGCTTCACGCCTTTGAGAAAAGCCTCTTTCTTTTTGTCAAATTTAGTGCATATTACATAAAATTTTGAAAATGTGTTTTTCTGTATCCTACCGCTTTTGTCTCTGATCCGCTGGGCACTGGGCAGACCCCTTCAGGCCTTGGTGCAGCGGCTGGGCCACAGGAGTGTGGCGGGGGGGGGGGTTTGGGCAGTCGTGGGACGGCACGCTGCTGTCGAGGCGGAGACCCATAGGCTCACAGGAGGAAACATTTGGAACAAAATATATATGTCGTCAAATCTTTAATCTCCTCTCTGCTGTGTCACACAAACGTAATACAATATCTGTTCTTTAACAGACTATTTATAAACTTTACTCATAATTCAAAAGCACATTTACCTTCTGTAGATGTCTGTTTGTGTGTCTATGTGTTTATGTTCCTGACCTGTTCAAGGGTCAGTCAAAGGTCCTTCTCTTGTCTGGACCCAGTGTCGGCCTCCTCTCCTCTTCTCAGTGCCTCTCCTCTGCCACGCCCACCACAGCCCTGCTCCCGGTCTCCATGGCAACCATGGCCAATGATGCATTTTTCCTCAGAAAAATACATTACATTCACATTAAGGTCAAGTTTCGCACAATTTCTGACTTTAATCTACAAATTCCTCTTTGGTCTCTCTCAATAGATACAGTTTAAACTAAATACAGATAAACATTTGTCTGGAATATGTTTACATTACCGTTTGTTTTGCTGCTGTCTTTCTGCAGCGTCTCAGCCGAAAGGAGCAGGGGTGTGTGGGAGAGGCACAGGGAGTTTGAGGTGCACTGGTTTGAGCGGAGAGGCCGAGACCTAAAAATCTCACAGGACATAAAAGAAAAATACAAATGATTAGTGTTTTGAAGTCCATGTGCACCTTTCTTTTTTTAAAAACTCATTTTTCTTTTCACAAAATGGCTTCTCCCCTCTCTCCTCTGTTACACCGGAAGCCTAGAAAAATATCTTCCATAAGCTATTTTTAAGCCATTTTTCTTTCTCGTAATTGTTTAAATCACTGCTTTCAAGTCAGTTCTCGAACTTTTTCTACAAAACCATTAACCCTTTGTTAATGTTCACATTCTTAGACATTAGACATTCAGCAATGGCGCCAATTCATACAACATTAATCCTAATACACAGCTTTTTTTTAACTGCTTTTAACTTTAAGTCCACATTATACATTATATTATTCTCAAAAGTATAAGCCCCTCACTCTCGTAGGCTTTTCTTCTTATTCAGATGGATCAAAATAAGGTTAAATCAACCAAACAATTGTGTCACAATGTTAGATTTTCTGTTACTATTTTTCTAATTAACTCCTCGCATGCAGGTATTTGTAATTTACATAAATACAGAAATACGTATTTCTTACTTGCTATTTTTCCTCAGATGGATCAGATTCTGAGTCACATTAACTTATCTTAGCTTAAGCTTTAAGTTAATTCTTTTTCACATTCAGGCTGACTGATGTTAGTTCTCATTATTCAGACTGAATCAACTTCTTTCAATAAAATCAACTGCATTCAATCCACAGTCGCATCACAATCACTCTCTCAACCACACCTTTTACTCAGCCTTTATCTCACTAACCCTTCAGGTTAGATAAACTTCATTAAAGCCACTTCCTTCTGTGGGCTTTATCTCACTGCGTCACACAGTGAACACTTCAAAGCAGGCCTGCGTTTCCAAGTCTCATAGACTTCGGACCTATGTATCTCACTTAAAGGTGTTAGGCTAAGAATCTCGATAATAGTCCATACTCGAGTTACCTGTGCGTCCAATGCACCTTTCATGACCGACGTCCAGAGGTAAAGGCCAGCCTTTGAGGACGCGGCGCGTTAGGACCCGTGTTGTTGATCTGTATCAAATCTCGCCCTCACCTGGACCAGCCACATCCAGACCTCATACTCCTTATCGTAGTTATTAATCCCATCTCGCATAGAATGATACGTGGCCTACGTAAGACTCAGTTTCAAGAATCACATAAAAACTTACAGAGCACCAGGTATCTAGACAGCTTACAATCCAGCAAGATTACAGACTTTAACACCGATCAACATCAAACTTGTCCCGTTAAGGCCTCACTTACACTTATAGGTAAGGTCTTGACACAAAACACACGCTTTTTTTCCCTCCGTCCCACTGGACGGACAGTGTCCAGCGTTCTTCTACCAATATGATAATCACATGTAAATATTCTCAGCTAAACACATGCAATCACCGAACCAGCAGAAGTAACCCAAACCACTACTTCCGGAAGGTTTGTTCATTCCATTCACCATTCACACAAAAATAAAATTTTAAACCAGCTGGTTACCTGAATCAGAATTCCAATGGTCCAGTTGTTCCTCAGCCGGACGTCTTTGAATGTCTCCTCTCTTTTTCTCTCTTTTCCTCTCTTTGTTCAGATATCGTCACTGAGTCTCACACACAGATAGTGAAGGTCTGGCCCGTACTATTTAAAAACAATAGTCTCGGGACTTACAGAGAAATGCTTTGTGCATTTCCCCCGTGCACGTCAGTTTCACTTTTCTGCATGAGAAGCATCAGGTATTGATATCCCGGACGAGCCCCCAAATGTTATAGGAATATTTTATATCCATATATTTAACCAGAGAGACAAGGAGACCGATTATAATTTAACAAGCAATGGCCAAGTTTTAATCCTTGCAAGGAGAAGCAAAGCAGCACAATATTACAGCGGAAGGTTTGCTTAAAGATGTAAACATAACATGGGATTATATACAACACAGTGACGTCCCTAGTGAGAGGCGTTCACAATGGTCCAGGAGAAAGAGTCCCGTGACAAGCCATGTCTCAGTCTTGTCATGTCTACTTCCTGCTTGGATTAGAGCGAAGGACATGACATGAATTTGACATGACCTGAGGAGAACTATAAGCCCCCAGTAACTCTAAACATAAGAATTAAAATTATTATAACACAGACTATAGACTTGCATTAGAACAGACAGTAGATGTGCATTAGAATAGACTGTGGACGAGCATTAGAACAGACTATAGATGTGCATTAGAACAGACTGTAGATGTGCATTAGAACAGACTGTAGATGTGCAGTAGAACAGACTGACGATGTGCAGAAGAATAGATTGTAGAGGTGCAGTAGTTGAGACTTTACACGAGCATTAGAAAAGACTGTAGAGATGCTTTAGAACAGACTGTAGACGTGCAGTAGAACAGACTCTAGACAATTATTAGAACAGACTGGAGGCGTCCAGTAGAACAGACTGTAGAAGTGCATTAGAAAACTGTAGACGTCTATTAAAACAGACTATAGTCGTGCTGTAGAACAGAATGTAGAAGTGCAGTTGAAAAGACTTCAAAGCAGCATTAGTACAGACTCTAGATTGGCTTTAGAACAGACTGTAGATGAGGTTTAGAACAGACTGTAAAGGTCCAGTAGAATAGACTGACAATTAGAAAAGATTGTAAATGTGCACTAAAACAGACTGTAGACGTGCATTAGAATAGACTGCAGTGGAGTAGTAAACTGGCATTAGAACAGACTGTAGACATGCAGTAGAACAGTCTGTAGATGTGCAGTAGAGAAGAGACTGTAGAGTTGCAGTAGTACAGAATGTTGATAATTATTAGAACAGACAGTAGACGTGCAGTAGATCAGACTGTAGATGTGCATTAGAACAGACTGTAGATGTGCATTAGAAGATACTGAAGACCTTAGTCTTATAGTAGAACAGACTGTAGACGAGCAGTATAACAGATTGTAGACTTGCAGTAGAACAGACTGTAGACCTGCAGTAGAAGAGACTGTAGAGGAGAAGTAGAACAAACTGTAGAGGTGGAGTAGTGAAGACTGTAGACAAGCATTAGAACAGTCTGTATATGAGTATTAGAAAACAATACTAGAAATGCTTTACAACAGACTGTAAAGGTGCAGTACTACAGACTGTAGACATTTATTAAAACAGACTGTAGACGTGCAGTAGAACAGACCGTAGATGAGTATTAGAAAACACTATAGACATGCAGTAGAACAGACTGCAGTAGAGCAATAGTACAGACTGTAAACTGGCATTAGAACAGACTGTAGAGGTGCAATTAAACAGACTGTAGTCTTGCAGTTGAAAAGACTTCAAAGCAGCAGTAGTACAGACACTAGATTGGCTTTAGAACTGACTGTAGACGAGTATTAAAACAGACTGTATATGAGTATTAGAAAACACTCTAGACATGCTTTAGAACAGACTGTAGAGGTGCAGTGGTACAGACTGTAGACGAGCATTAGAACAGACTTTAAACGTCCAGTAGAACAGACTGACAATGTGCAGAAGAATAGACTGTAGAGGTGCAGTAGTACAGACTGTAGATGAGCATTAGAACAGACTGTATATGAGTATTAGAAAACACTGTGGACATGCTTTAGAACAGACTATAGAGGTGCAGTAGTTCAGACTGTAGACGAGCAGTAGAACCGACTGTATATGAGTATTAGAAAACACTACTAGAAATGCTTTACAACAGAATGTAGAGGTGCAGTAGAACAGACTGTAGACGTGCAGTAGAACAGACTGTTGTTGAGCAGTAGTACAGGCTGTATACTTGCATAGGAACAGAGTGTAAATGTGCATTAGAACAGACTGTAGATGTGCAGTAAAACAGACTGTAGACTTGCAATAGAGCAGACTGAAGACGTGCAGTAGAACAGACTGTAGACATGCAGTAGAACAGACTGTAGAGGTGGAGTTGTAAAGACTTTTATTGGGCATTAGATTAGACTGTAGACAAGCAATAGAACAGATTGTAGATGTGCAGAAGTATAAACTGTAGACCTGCATTAGAAGTGACTGTAGATGCGCAGTAGAAAAGACTGTAAGAAGCAGTAGTACAGAATGTAGACAATTATTACAATAGACTCTAGATGTGCAGTAGAACAGACTTTAGATGAGCATTAGAACAGACTGTAAACGTCCAGTAGAACAGACTGACAATGTGCAGAAGAATAGACTGTAGGGGTGCAGTAGTACAAACTGTATACAAGCATAAGAACAGACTGTATATGAGTATTAGAAAACACTGTAGACATGCTTTAGAACAGACTGTAGAGATACCTGTCGTTGTGTCCTTGGGCAAGACACTTAACCCACCTTGCCTCGTATGAATGTTTAAGAATGTTCAGTGAATGTATGTGGTGATGGTCAAAGAGGCCTTAGGGTCAAAATGGCTGCCACGTCTCTGTCAGTCTGCCCTAGGGCATCTGTGGCTACAGTTGTAGTTACCATCACCAGTGTGTGACTGTGTATGAATGAATAATGGACGGCTTGTGGGCGCTTTGAGTCCCTTGGTCCCTTGGGAGAAAAGCGCAATATAAATCCAATCCATTAACTGTAGACCTGCAGTAGAACAGACCGTAGATGAGCAGTAGTACAAACATTAGACTTGCATTAGAAAAGACTGTAGATGTGCATTAGAACAGACTTTAAAAGTGCAGTAGTATAGACTGTAGATATGCAGTAGAACAGACTGTAGAAGTTTATCAGAACAGACTGTAGACGTGCAGAAGAACAGACTGTAGGTGAGCAGTAGTACAAAATGTAGACTTTCATTAGAACAGACTGTAGATGTGCATTAGAACAGACTGTATATGAGCAGTAAAACAGACTGTAGACTTGCATTAGAAATGACTGTAAACATCCAGTAAAACAGACTGACAATGTGCAGAAGAATAGACTAGGTGCAGTACTACAGACTGTACATGAGCATTAGACCAGACTTTATATTAGTATTAGAAAACTCTCTAGACATGCTTTAGAACAGACTCTAGAGGTGCAGTTTAACAGATTGTGGACGAGCATTAGAACAGACTGTATATGAGTATTAGAAAACACTCTAGACAAACTTTAGAACAGACTGTAGAAGAGCAGTAGTTCAGACTGTAGACGAGCATTAGAACAAACTGTATATTTGAATTAGAAAACACTATAGACATGCTTTAGAACAGACTGTAGAGGTGCAGTTTAACAGACTGTAGACGAGCATTAGAACAGACTGTATTTGAGTATAAGAAAACACTCTAGACATGCTTTGGAACAGACTGTAGAGGTGCAGTAATACAGACTGTAGACGAGCATTAGAACAGTCTGTAGAAGTGCAGTATTACAGACTGTAGATGTGCAGTAGAACAGACTGTAGACATTTATTAGAAGAGATTTTAGACCTGCAGTAGAACAGACCGTAGATGAGCAGTAGTAAAGACTGTAGACTTGCATTAGAACAGACTGTAGATGTGCATTAGAACAGACTGTAGATGTGCAGTTAAAAAGAATGTAGAAGTGCAATAGAACAGACTGCAGTAGAGCAGAGGTACAGACTGTAAAATGGCATTAGAACAGACTGTAGAAGTGCAGTTGAACAGACTGTAGACTTGCAGTTAAACAGACTTCAGAGCAGCAGTAGTACAGACTCTAGATTGGCTTTAGAACTGACTGTAGACGTCCAGTAGAACAGACTGTAGATGTGCATTAGAACAGACTGTAGATGTGCATTAGAAGAGACTGTAGACCTTTAATAAAACCGACTAGAGTCGTGCAGTAGAACAGACTGTAGAAGAGCAGTAGATGAGACAGTGGACTTGCAGTTGAACAGACTGTAGATGTGCATTAGAACAGACTGTAGATGTGCAGTAGAACAGAATGTAGACTTGCAGTAGAACAGACTGTAGAGCAGCAGTAGTACAGACTCTAGACTGGCATTAGAACAGACTGTAGACCTGCAGTAGAACAGACTGTAGAGGAGAAGTAGAACAAACTGTAGAGGTGGAGTAGTAAAGACTTTTATTGGGCATTAGAACAGACTGTATTCGAGCAATAGAACAGACTATAGATGTGCAGTAGTACAGACTGCATTAGAACAGACTGTGGACGAGTATTTGAAGAGACTATATACGTGTATAAAACAGACTGTAGATGTCCAGTAAAACAGACTAATGATGCTGCAGAAGAATAGAATTTAAATGTCCGTTAGTAGAGACTGTAGACGAGCATTAGAACAGACTGTGTATGAGTATTAGAATAGACTGTAGACATACTTTAGAACAGACTGTAGAGGTGCAATAGTACAGACTGTACACGAGCAGTAGTACAGACTGTAGACTTGCATTAGAACAGACTGTAGATGTGCATTAGAACAGAATGTAGACATACAATAGAACAGACGTAGAGTTGCAGTTGAACAGACTACAGACATGCAGTTGAACAGACTTCAGAGCAGCAGTAGAACAGACTGTAGACGTGCAGTAGAACAGACTGCAGTAGAGCAGAGGTAAAGAATGTAAACTGGCATTAGAACAGACTGTTGAGGTGTAGTTGAAATGACTGTAGACGTGCAGTAATACAGACTGTAGACGAGCATTAGAACAGACTGTAGAAGTGCAGTAGTACAGACTGTAGATGTGCAGTAGAACAGACTGTAGACGTTTATTACAACAGACTGTAGACCTGCAGTAGAACAGACCGTAAATGAGCAGTATTACAGACTGTAGACTTGCATTAGAACAGACTGTAAATGAGCAGTAGTACAGATTATAGACTTGCATTAGAACAGACTGTGGACGAGCATTAGAACAGACTATAGACTGTAGACATTTATTAGAACAGACTGTAGACCTGCACTAGAACAGACCATAGATGAGCAGTAGTACTGACTATAGACTTGCATTAGAACAGACTGTAGATGTGCATTAGAAACAGACTTTAGAAGTGCAGTAGTAGAGACTGTAGATGTGTAGTAGAAAAGACTGTAGACATTTATTAATACAGACTATAGTCGTGCAGTAGAACAGACTGTAGACAATAGAACAGACTGTAGAGGTGCAGTTGAACAGACTGTAGACGTGCAGTTGAACAGACTTTAGAGCATCAGTAGTACAGACTCTAGATTGGCTTTAGAACAGACTGTTGTCGAGCTTTAGAACAGACTGTAAACGTTCAGTAGAACAGAATGACAATTAGAGACTGTAGACACCAGTAGAACAAACTGTAGATGTGCATTAGAAAAGACTGTAGATGTTTATTAAAAAGACTTTAATCGTGCAGTAGAGCAGACTGTAGACGTACAATAGAACAGACTGTAGAGCTGCAATTGAACAGACTGTAGACAAGCAGTTGAACAGACTTCAGAGCAGCAGTAGTACAGACTCTAGATTGGCTTTAGAACAGACTGTAGATGAGCTTTAGAACAGACTGTAAATGTTCAGTAGAACAGACTGACAATTAGAACACATTGTATATGTGCAGTAAAACAGACTGTAGAAGTGCAGTAGAATAGACTGCAGTAGAGCAGTAGTAAAGACTGTAAAATGGCATTAGAACAGACTGTAGATGTGCATTAGAACAGACTTTAAAAGTGCAGTAGTAGAGACTGTAGATATGCAGTAGAACAGACTGTAGAAGTTTATCAGAACAGACTGTAGACGTGCAGAAGAACAGACTGTAGGTGAGCAGTAGTACAGAATGTAGACTTGCATTAGAACAGACTGTAGATGTGCATTAGAACAGACTGTATATGAGCAGAAGTACAGACTGTAAACTGGCATTAGAACAGACTGTAGATGAGCAGTAGTACAGACTGTAGACTTGCATTAAAAATGACTGTAAACATCCAGTAAAACATGTGCAGAAGAATAGACTAGGTGCAGTACTACAGACTGTACATGAGCATTAGAACAGACTGTATATGAGTATTAGAAAACACTCTAGACATGCTTTAGAACAGACTGTAGAAGAGCAGTAGTTCAGACTGTAGACGAGCATTAGAACAAACTGTATATTTGAATTAGAAAACACTATAGACATGCTTTAGAACAGACTGTAGAGGTGCAGTTTAACAGACTGTAGACGAGCATTAGACCAGACTGTATTTGAGTATAAGAAAACACTCTAGACATGCTTTGGAACAGACTGTAGAGGTGCAGTAATACAGACTGTAGATGAGCATTAGAACAGTCTGTAGAAGTGCAGTATTACAGACTGTAGATGTGCAGTAGAACAGACTGTAGACATTTATTAGAAGAGATTTTAGACCTGCAGTAGAACAGACCGTAGATGAGCAGTAGTAAAGACTTGCATTAGAACAGACTGTAGATGTGCATTAGAACAGACTGTATATGAGCAGTAAAACAGACTGTAGACGTGCAGTTGAACAGACTGTATATGAGCAGTAAAACAGACTGTAGATGTGCATTAGAACAGACTGTAGAAGTGCAGTAGTACAGACTGTAGATGTGCAGTAGAACAGACTGTAGACGTTTATTACAACAGACTGTAGACCTGCAGTAGAACAGACCGTAAATGAGCAGTAGTACAGACTGTAGACTTGCATTAGAACAGACTGTAGATGTGCATTAGAAACAGACTTAAGAAGTGCAGTAGTTGAGACTGTAGATGTGCAGTAGTACAGACTGTAGACGAGCATTAGAACAGACTGTATATGAGTATTAGAAAATACTGTAGACATGCTTTAGAACAGATTGTAGAGGTGCAGTAATACAGACTGCAGATGAGCATTAGAACCATTGACGGTATAAGGGCTGGACATAGCAAGCCCGCTTCTGGGTCTGTGCCAAATAGGAAGTAGGGGTTGGCTCCATCAAGCATGACCCCTATTGACATCCATTGAAAAATCGGCAATTACGAAGTGACTATTTTTCTCACAGTCATCATTCTAACGCTCCGCCTTTCTTTGAACACAATCTTATTATTCTCGTAATTGCTATATTGATATTTGTCACATAACTCATACTATTAAGATTATTAACCTACCTATCAGATGCCTCTATTCTGCTATGTCGGATCGTGGGGCGTGGCTGATCTCGCTACCGGCATTTTGTAGTTTTAAGCTGCTCTCGGTAAAAAAAGCAGCTGGAATATAGCGTTATATGAACAGAAGAGAGACTCGTGGAGACCTAACTATTTTAAATCAGTGAAGTTCAAGCTTTTGCTACACCCAAAGATTGTTTTTAGTTAGTCTTTGTTTTCTGAAACTTTTAGCCAGTAAGTCTTCGTTTTTGTTAATTAGTTTGTTAGTTGCTGCTGTTCATGTATGGAGATCGCCTGCTTTTAGCTAAAAGCTAACGCTAGCTGTGTTTGATTTAACTCCGCTAATTTAAGTAACTTTTTCATCGTACAACTGCACTAAATGAAGCACGCTCCAGTTTCAAGGTGAGTACATTTTTGCATGTCTTACTGTCAGAATATATACATTTGTTATACGTTTTTAGCTGACCCAAGGTGGCTCTCCACCGCTTTAACGATAGCTTAATATGATACACTGGACCAAACTTGGTAATAATATGATATAAGGTCATATCTAACCTTCAATTTGGAAGGAATTAAGCATAATGTTTTTTTTTAGTTTTTAGTAAGATAATATTAAGGCTAAATGTATCTGGCTGAAAAATTACTGTGTAGTTTGCAAAGTCAGTAAATGTCATAATATAATCATAATAATATAATCAAAATTAGAAGTGGGCTTAATGTACTCTTTTACAAAGATCTGGGTTGTGTCATTTTGGTAAATACATTTGACATATGTCTGTTTTATTAAAATAGATATTGTTCTCTCACAGATTTCCTAAATGTGATGCTGTCAAACTGAGGCTAAAGGTGATGCTGAGGCTGATCAGAAGAAAGGCTCTTGTTGTGGTGTGAGCACTTTGAAGAGGATATTCAGACAAAGGTGAGTGTTAGATTAAACTACACATTACATTAAACATTACACGTGCAGTGCCCACTAACCTCTGAGACTTTTTTACTCTAGAAAACACTTTCCTTACTCTACAGTCATACATCTCTTGAAAATTACTGTAGCTAAAGTGCATGTGTTAGTTTTATATTTGTACATTTATCATCTGTAAATCATGACAACAGTGGACAAGTAAATGTTTAAGTCAGGTTTTAAACATGACAGACATGATCTCTGACACAGTACATTTCACATTAACTGAAATGTACTGTACATTAATTATTATATTTAGGAAAATGTAAGTTCAAATCAAAGTCCAGGGTGCACGAGCAAGAAGGTCGTGAGTTCAAAACCCGGCAGACTCAAACATTCTCTCGGCCGACTCCGGTCTTTCTGTGAGGAGTCTGCATGTCCTCCAGCGTGTTACTGTGGGTTCTCTCCGGTACTCCGGCTTCCTCCCACCGTCCAAACACATGCATGTAAAGGTTAATTGACAACTCTAAAGTGTCCCTAGTGAATGAATGTGAGAGAGAATGGTTGTCTGTCACTGTCTGTCTCTATATGTCAGCCCTGTGACTAACTGGACACTGTCCAGGGTGTACCCCGCTTCAGGCCCAAAGCTGCTGGGATAGGCTCCAGTCACCCGCGACCCCTAACGGGACAAAGCGGTAGAAAATGAATGAATGAAATCAAAGTCCACTATTTTCTTAAAAACAGTTCTTACACACACAGTAACACAGTGAGCTGGTGAAGTGTTTTTTTTCCTGTGATTAACTGTGTTCAGAGGTGACCGGGCCCAACAGCAAGACTTGTTTTAAACATAACTTTTACTTTGTTCTCTGTTTTCGCAGCGCTCCTCTACAGTTACCTGTCTGCTGCTGCTTTTCTGTCGGCCCAGTCCAGTCAGGTCCAGTCATCAGTCTGCTGCTCTGTTCTTCTCTGCTCCTGGACAGTTGACCTAGCCCAGCCTCGGCTTCCTCAGCTTCATCCTACATCACATCCTGGTCCATCGACAACTTGAGCGTTTTTAAATAAACTTAAAACAAAATACAATCTCCATTCATTTATGTGCTTCTAGGTTTGAAAGCATATATAAACTGTTTTTAAGATCTTGAATCTGACATAATGTATACACTTTGTTTTTAAGTGCACAGAGTTAATAACTTGTAAAAGGCTTTTTAAAGAAACTTTTAAATAACGTGAAAGTAGATGAAAGCAAACAGACAAAACTTTAAATCATTTATTACTATAGTGTTATTTTAGAATGCCATAAGCAATAGAAGGTATTGTGGAAAATAACCAAATCATAAAACATATTGTTTTGTGTATTATTAAATTGTAATGATAAAGTAGTGCTCAAAGATGGAAGGGTTTCTTGAACTTTCAGGTTGCTCCTGAGGTCTTTGACCTGCAGCTGCACAGGTAAGGAAACTGAAAAACAAAAATCAAAACTGGTTTAACTCATATTTACTCCATCTCAAAAATACAGCATATTTGTTTACAATTTCTAAATAACCAGTTTTTAAAAATGTATGCAATGTGTCTATTTTAAGAAAACTATCATTAAGCTAAGATATATATCATACAGAAACTATAATTCTAAATGATCTACTTTATATATTTTTACAACATACAGTTTATAATTACGAGGCTATCTATTGATAAGCAGGTTAGTACTATTGCTAGCTGTAGATGTATTTTAGAACAAAGATGACAACATGGTGCTTACTAAAGCAGAAGAATATTTAAAACCGTAGATGTTGGTGTAAAAGTGAAATTCACCTGAAGTAGAGCAGCAGCAGAGGGCTCAGTGAAGGAGCAGAGATGTTTTAGCTCAGGTCTCTGTCGTAGCCAATAACCGTAGAAGGGGTAAATAATAGTGACCTGAAAGGAGATATAATCATTAAATTAGATAATGCTTACCTAATAATACACTTCGTTTTACCCATATATTATTCTATACATAATTTGGGTAAAAACTAAATATAAGAAAGTCAATTAGTTTTAATAACTAATGCCATTAGTAATTAAAACGAGATTTAGCAATAAAAAGGAAACACTGCTCTGATTACAGTTAACTACTAGCATATGTTCGCATGCAAGTAACAATGTTTTTAACCTACTTTAAAAAAATCTTTCAATACTATATGTTGATTAAAATCAAGTTATTATGAGTGAAATTAAAGAAATAAAAAAAAATGAATTACAAATAAATATAACATTTACCTCAAGTTAGCCAGCAGTCAAAATGCAGCAAAGACAGAGGATGAGATTGGTCAGCGCCTTCTACCGTCAATGGCTTTGCCGCTATCTGCAGGAATTTCACCTTTCAACTTTCAACTTTCAACAAGCCCGGATCTGATTGGCTCGCTGGTTACCATGCTAACGCGCACTCAAACCTAGCTCATATGCCCAAATTAGGACTTCTGGCTCCAAAAATCAACATGGCCCCCACAACGGCTAAAAATGGCGACTGAAATGGGTTCATTTTCGGTTAAACGCTATGGGTGACGTCACACTCCTTATGTCCAGCCCTTCTACAGTCATTGATTAGAACAGATTTTAGAAGTGCAGTAGTACAGACTGTAGATGAGCAGTAGCACAGACTGTAGACTTGCATTAGAACAGACTGTTGATGAGCATTAGAACAGACTGTTGATGAGCATTAGAATAGACTTTAGAAGTACAGTAGTAATGACTGTAGAAATGCAGTAGAATAGACTGTAGACGTGCAGTAGAACAAAATGCGGTAGAGCAGAGGTACAGACTGTAAAGTAGCATTATAAGAGACTGTAGATGTACAATAGAACAGACTGTAGACGAGCGTTAGAACAGACTGTATACGTCCATTAGAACAGACTGTAGATGTGCATTAGAAAAGACTGACGATGTGCAGAATAATAGACTGTAGAGGTGCAGTTGTTAAGACTTTACACGAGCATTAGAACAGACTGTACATTAATATTAGAAAAGACTGTAGACATGCTTTACAACAGACTGTAGAGGTGAAGTAGTACAGACTGTAGACAACCACTAGAACAAACTGTAGATGTGCGGTAGAAGAGACTGTAGAGGTGCTGTGGTACAGAATGTTGACTATTATTAGAAGAGACTGTAGGCGTGCAGTAGAACAGAATCTAGACAATTATTAGAACAGACTGTAGACTTCCACAAGCACACACTGTAGATGTGCATTAGAAAAGACTGTAGACATTTATTAATACAGACTATAGTCGTGCAGTAGAACAGACTGTAGAAGTGCAGTAGAATAGACTGCAGTAGAGCAGTTGTACAGACTGTAGATGTGTAGTAGAACAGACTGTAGAGCGTTTATCAGAACAGACTGTAGACGTGCAATAGAACAGACTGTGGATGAGCAGTAGTACAGACTGTAGACTTGCATTAGAACAGACTGTAGATGTGCATTAGAACAGACTGTAGACGTGCAGTTGAACAGACTATAGATGTGCATTTGAACAGATGTCAGAGCAGCAGTAGTACAGACTCTAGATTGGCTTTAGAACAGACTGTAGATGAGCTTTAGAACAGGCTGTAAACGTCCAGTAGAACAGACTGACAATTAGAACAGATTGTAGATATGCAGTAAAACAGACTGTAGACGTGCAGGTGAACAGAAATCAGAGCAGCAGTAGTACAGACTCTAGAATTACCTTAGAACAGACTGTAAACGAGCAATAGAAATGACTGTAAACGTCCCGTAGAACAAACTGACAATGTGCAAAAGAATAGACTCTAGAGCTGCAGTAGTACAGACTGTAGATGAGCAAATGAACAGACTGTATATGAGTTTTAGAAAACACTGTAGACATGCATTTATAACAGACTGTAGAGGTGCAGTAATACAGACTGTAGACGAGCATTAGAACAGACTGTAGAGGTGCAGTTGAACAGACTGTAGACTTGCAGTTAAACAGACTGTAAACATTTATTAGAAGAGATTTTAGACCTGCAGTAGAACAGACCGTAGATGAGCAGTAGTAAAGACTGTAGACTTGCATTAGAAGAGACTGTAGATGTGCATTAGAACAGACTTTAGAAGTGCAGTAGTAGAGACTGTAGACGTGCAGTAGAACAGAGTGTAGATGAGCAGTAGTATAGACTGTAGACTTGCATTAGAACAGACTGTAGATCTTCAGTAGAACAGACTGTAGATATGCAGTAAAAAAGACTGTAGAAGTGCAATAGAACAGACTTCAGTAGAGCAGAGGTACAGACTGTAAAATGGCACTAGAACAGACTGTAGACTTGGAGTTGAACAGACTTCAGAGCAGCAGCAGTGGAACAGATTCTAGATTGGCTTTAGAACTGACTGTAGACGAGCATTAGAACAGACTGTAAACCACCAGTAGAACAGACTGTAGATGTGCATTAGAACAGACTGTAGACGTACAATAGAACAGACTGTAGACGAGCATTAGAACAGATTGTAGACGTCCAGTAGAACAGTCTGTATTTGTGCAGTTTTACAGACTAAAGACCTGCATTAGAGCAGACTGTGGACGAGCATTAGAACAGACAATAGACGTGCATAAGAACATAATGTAGTGAAGTAGAACAAATTGTAGAGATGCAGTAGTACAGAATGTCGACAATTATCACAACAGACTATAGTCGACAAACAGTAGAACAGACTGTAGACTTGCATTAGAAAAGACTGTAGATGTGCAGTAGAACAAACTGTAGATGTGCAGTAGAACAGACTGACGATGTGCAGAAGAATAGACTGTAGAGGGCAATAGTTGAGACTTTACACGAGCATTAGAACAGACTGTACATGAGTATTAGAAAAGACTGTAGACATGTTTTAGAACAGACTGTAGAGTTTCACTAGTACAGACTCTAGACGACCATTAGAACAAACTGTAGATGTGCAGTAGAAGAGACTGTAGAGGTGCAGTAGTACGGAAAGTTGACAATTATGAAAAAAGACTGTAGACGTGCAGTAGAACAGACTCTAGACAATTATTAGAAAAGACTGTAGACATCCAGTAGAACAGACTGTAGATGTGCATTAGAGGAGACTGTAGACGTTTATTAAAAGAGACTATAGTCGTGCAGTAGAACAGATTGTAGACGTACAATAGAACAGACTGTAGACTTGGAGTTGAACAGACTTCAGAGCAGCAGCAGTAGAACAGACTCTAGATTGGCTTTAGAACTGACTGTAGACGAGCATTAGAACAGACTGTAAACCACCAGTAGAACAGACTGTAGATGTGCATTAGAAGAGACTGTAGATGTGCATTAGAACAGACTTTAGAAGTGCAGTAGTAGAGACTGTAGACGTGCAGTAGAACAGAGTGTAGATGAGCAGTAGTATAGACTGTAGACTTGCATTAGAACAGACTGTAGATCTTCAGTAGAACAGACTGTAGATATGCAGTAAAAAGACTGTAGAAGTGCAATAGAACAGACTTCAGTAGAGCAGAGGTACAGACTGTAAAATGGCACTAGAACAGACTGTAGACTTGGAGTTGAACAGACTTCAGAGCAGCAGCAGTGGAACAGATTCTAGATTGGCTTTAGAACTGACTGTAGACGAGCATTAGAACAGACTGTAAACCACCAGTAGAACAGACTGTAGATGTGCATTAGAACAGACTGTAGACGCAATAGAACAGACTGTAGACGAGCATTAGAACAGATTGTAGACGTCCAGTAGAACAGTCTGTATTTGTGCAGTTTTACAGACTAAAGACCTGCATTAGAGCAGACTGTGGACGAGCATTAGAACAGACAATAGACGTGCATAAGAACATAATGTAGTGAAGTAGAACAAATTGTAGAGATGCAGTAGTACAGAATGTCGACAATTATCACAACAGACTATAGTCGACAAACAGTAGAACAGACTGTAGACTTGCATTAGAAAAGACTGTAGATGTGCAGTAGAACAAACTGTAGATGTGCAGTAGAACAGACTGACGATGTGCAGAAGAATAGACTGTAGAGGGCAATAGTTGAGACTTTACACGAGCATTAGAACAGACTGTACATGAGTATTAGAAAAGACTGTAGACATGTTTTAGAACAGACTGTAGAGTTTCACTAGTACAGACTCTAGACGACCATTAGAACAAACTGTAGATGTGCAGTAGAAGAGACTGTAGAGGTGCAGTAGTACGGAAAGTTGACAATTATGAAAAAGACTGTAGGCGTGCAGTAGAACAGACTCTAGACAATTATTAGAAAAGACTGTAGACATCCAGTAGAACAGACTGTAGATGTGCATTAGAGGAGACTGTAGACGTTTATTAAAAGAGACTATAGTCGTGCAGTAGAACAGACTGTAGACGTGCAATAGAACAGACTGTAGTGGTGCAGTTGAACAGATTGTAGACATGCAGTTGAACAGACTTCATAGCAGCAGTAGTACAGACTCTAGAATGGCTTCAGAACTGATTGTAGACGAGCATTAGAACTGACTGTAGACGAGCATTAGAACAGACTGTACATGTGCAGTAGAAGAGATTGTAGATGTGCAGTAGAACAGACTGTGGAGCCGCAGTAGTACACACTCTAGACTGGCATTAGAACAGACTGTAGACTTGCAGTAGAACAGACTGACAATGCTTCAGAGGAATAGACTTTAGTGGTGCAGTACTACAGACTGTACATGAGCATTAGAACAGACTGTATATGAGTATTAGAAAACACTCTAGACATGCTTTAGAACAGACTGTAGAAGAGCAGTAGTTCAGACTGTAGACAAGCATTAGAACAAACTGTATATTTGAATTAGAAAACACTATAGACATGCTTTAGAACAGACTGTAGAGGTGCAGTTTAACAGACTGTAGACGAGCATTAAAACAGACTGTATTTGAGTATAAGAAAACACTCTAGACATGCTTTGGAACAGACTGTAGAGGTGCAGTAATACAGACTGTAGACAAGCATTAGAACAGTCTGTAGAAGTGCAGTATTACAGACTGTAGATGTGCAGTAGAACAGACTGTAGACATTTATTAGAAGAGATTTTAGACCTGCAGTAGAACAGACCGTAGATGAGCAGTAGTAAAGACTGTAGACTTGCATTAGAACAGACTGTAGATGTGCATTAGAACAGACTGTAGATGTGCATTAGAACAGACTGTAGACCTTTAATAAAACCGACTAGAGTTGTGCAGTAGAACAGATTGTAGAAGAGCAGTAGAAGAGACAGTGGACTTGCAGTTGAACAGACTGTAGATGTGCATTAGAACAGACTGTAGATGTGCAGTAGAACAGACTGTAGACCTGCAGTAGAACAGACTGTAAAGGAGAAGTAGAACAAACTGTAGAGGTGGAGTAGTAAAGACTTTTATTGGACATTAGAACAGACTGTATTCGAGCAATAGAACAGACTATAGATGTGCAGTAGTACAGACTGCATTAGAACAGACTGTGGACGAGTATTTGAAGAGACTATATACGTGTATAGAACAGACTGTAGATGTCAGTAAACAGACTAATGATGCTGCAGAAGAATAGAATTTAAATGTCCGTTAGTAGAGACTGTGACGAGCATTAGAACAGACTGTGTATGAGTATTAGAATAGACTGTAGACATACTTTAGAACAGACTGTAGAGGTGCAATAGTACAGACTGTACACGAGCAGTAGTACAGACTGTAGACTTGCATTAGAACAGACTGTAGATGTGCATTAGAACAGAATGTAGACATACAATAGAACAGACGTAGAGGTGCAGTTGAACAGACTACAGACATGCAGTTGAACAGACTTCAGAGCAGCAGTAGAACAGACTGTAGACGTGCAGTAGAACAGACTGCAGTAGAGCAGAGGTAAAGAATGTAAACTGGCATTAGAACAGACTGTTGAGGTGTAGTTGAAATGACTGTAGACGTGCAGTAATACAGACTGTAGGCAGCATTAGAACAGACTGTAGAAGTGCAGTAGTACAGACTGTAGATGTGCAGTAGAACAGACTGTAGACGTTTATTACAACAGACTGTAGACCTGTAGTAGAACAGACCGTAAATGAGCAGTAGTACAGACTGTAGACTTGCATTAGAACAGACTGTAAATGAGCAGTAGTACAGATTATAGACTTGCATTAGAACAGACTGTGGGCGAGCATTAGAACAGACTATAGACTGTACGATTATTAGAACAGACTGTAGACCTGCACTAGAACAGACCATAGATGAGCAGTAGTACTGACTATAGACTTGCATTAGAACAGACTGTAGATGTGCATTAGAAACAGACTTTAGAAGTGCAGTAGTAGAGACTGTAGATGTGTAGTAGAAAAGACTGTAGATGTTTATCAGAACAGACTGACAAAGTGCAGAAGAATAGACTATAGAGGTGCAGTAGTACAGACTGTAGACGAGCATTAGAACAGACTCTATATGAATATTAGAAAACACTCTAGATATGCTTTAGAACAGATTGTAGAGGTGCAGTAATACAGACTGCAGATGAGCATTAGAACAGATTTTAGAAGTGCAGTAGTACAGACTGTAGATGAGCAGTAGCACAGACTGTAGACTTGCATTAGAACAGACTGTTGATGAGCATTAGAATAGACTTTAGAAGTACAGTAGTAATGACTGTAGAAATGCTGTAGAATAGACTATAGACGTTTATAAAAAGACTATAGGCGTGCAGTAGAACAAAATGCGGTAGAGCAGAGGTACAGACTGTAAAGTAGCATTATAAGAGACTGTAGACGTACAATAGAACAGACTGTAGGCAGCATTAGAACAGACTGTATACGTCTAGTAGAACAGACTGTAGATGTGCAATAGTACAGACTAAAGACCTGCATTAGAACAGACTGTGGACGAGCATTAGAACAGACTATAGATGTGCATTAGAACAGACTGTAGTTGTCCATTAGAACAGACTGTAGATGTGCATTAGAAAAGACTGACGATGTGCAGAATAATAGACTGTAGAGGTGCAGTAGTTAAGACTTTACGAGCATTAGAACAGACTGTACATTAGTATTAGAAAAGACTGTAGACATGCTTTACAACAGACTGTAGAGGTGAAGTAGTACAGACTGTAGACGACCACTAGAACAAACTGTAGATGTGCAGTAGAAGAGACTGTAGAGGTGCTGTAGTACAGAATGTTGACTATTATTAGAAGAGACTGTAGGCGTGCAGTAGAACAGACTCTAGACAATTATTAGAACAGACTGTAGACTTCCACAAGAACACACTGTAGATGTGCATTAGAAAAGACTGTAGACATTTATTAATACAGACTATAGTCGTGCAGTAGAACAGACTGTAGAAGTGCAGTAGAATAGACTGCAGTAGAGCAGTAGTAAAGACTGTAAAATGGCATTAGAACAGACTGTAGACAGCCAGTAGAACAGACTGTAGAGGTGCAGTTGTACAGACTGTAGATGTGTAGTAGAACAGACTGTAGACATTTATCAGAACAGACTGTAGATGTGCAATAGAACAGACTGTAGATGAGCAGTAGTACAGACTGTAGACTTGCATTAGAACAGACTGTAGATGTGCATTAGAACAGACTGTAGATGTGCAGTAAAACAGACTGTAGACGTGCAGTTGAACAGACTTTAGATGTGCATTTGAACAGATGTCAGAGCAGCAGTAGTACAGACTCTAGATTGGCTTTAGAACAGACTGTAGATGAGCTTTAGAACAGGCTGTAAACGTCAGTAGAACAGACTGACAATTAGAACAGATTGTAGATTTGCAGTAAAACAGACTGTAGAGGTGCAGGTGAACAGAAATCAGAGCAGCAGTAGTACAGACTCTAGAATTACCTTAGAACAGACTGTAAGCGAGCAATAGAAATGACTGTAAGCGTCCCGTAGAACAAACTGACAATGTGCAAAAGAATAGACTCTAGAGCTGCAGTAGTACAGACTGTAGATGAGCAAATAAACAGACTGTATATGAGTTTTAGAAAACACTGTAGACATGCATTTATAACAGACTGTAGAGGTGCAGTAATACAGACTGTAGACGAGCATTAGAACAGACTGTAGAAGTGCAGTAGTACAGACTGTAGAGGTGCAGTTGAACAGACTGTAGACATGCAGTTGAACAGACTTCAGAGCAGAATTAGTACAGACTGTAGATTGTAGAACAGACTGACAATTAGAACAGATTTTAGATGTGCAGTAAAAATGACTGTAGGCGTGCAGTAGAATAGAGTGCAGTAGAGCAATAGTACAGACTGTAAAATGGCATTAGATCAGACTGTAGACATGCAGTAGAACAGACAGTAGAGGTGCAGTTGTACAGACTGTAGACGAGCATTAGAACAGACTGTTGATGTGCAGTAGAAAAGACTGTAGACATACAATAGAACAGACTGTAGATGAGCATTAGAACAGAATGTAGGCGTCCATTAGAACAGACTGTAGATGTGCAGTAGTAAAGACTAAAGACCTGCATAAGAATAGACTGTGGGGAGCATTAGAACAGACTGTAGATGTGCTTTAGTACAGACTGTAGAGGTGCAGTAATACAGACAGTAGACGAGCATTAGAAGAGACAGTAGAAGGGCAATAATAAATGTCGACATTCTGTACTACTGCACCTCAATAGTCTTTCTACTGCACATCTACAGTCTGAAGTACTGCACTTCTACAGTCTGTTTTAATGCTTGTCTACAATCTATACAACTGCATCTCTACAGTCTGTTCTAAAGCATTTCTACAGTGTTTTCTAATACTCATATAGAGTATGTTCTAATGCTCATCTACAGTCTGTAGTAATGCACCTCTAGAGTCTATTCTTCTGCACATTGTCTGTTCTACTGGACGTTTACAGTAATTTCTAATGCTTGTCTACAGTCTGTTCTACTGCACAACTATTGTCTGTTTTAATAATTGTCTACAGTCTCTTCTAATGCACATCTACAGTCTGTTCTAATGCACATCTACAGTCTGTTCAACTGCACCTCTACAGTCTGTTCTATTGCACGTCTACAGTCTGTTCTACTGACTATAGTCTATTTTTAATAACGTCTACAGTCTTTTCTAATGCACATCTACAGTCTGTTCTACTGCAGGTATACAGTCTGTTCTAATAAACGTCTACATTCTGTTCTACTGCACATCTACAGTCTGTATGTTATAGGAATATTTTATATCCATATATTTAACCAGAGAGAAAGCGGGACCGATTATAATTTAACAAGCAATGGCCAAAAATTAATCCTTGCAAGGAGAAGCAAAGCAGCACAATATTACAGCGGAAGGTTTGCTTAAAGATGTAAACATAACATGGGATTATATACAACACAGTGGCGTCCCTGGTGAGAGGCGTTCACAATGGTCCAGGAGCAGAAGTCCGTGACAAGCCATGTCTCAGTCCTGTTATGTCTACTTAATGCTTGGATTAGCACGAAGGGCATGACATGAATTTGACATGACCTGAGGAGAACTATACGTCAGTAACAATAAACATTAAAATTAAAATTATTATAACACTGTACAACTACACTTCTACAGTCTGTATAATGCTCGTTTGCAGTCTGTATTACTGCACCTCAACAGTTTGTTCTACTGCACATCTACAGTCTGTTCTACTGCTTGTCTACAGTCTGTTCTACTGCACGACTATTGTCTGTTTTAATAATTGTCTACAGTCTCTTCTAATGCACATCTACAGTCTGTTCTAATGCACATCTACAATCTGTTCTAATGGACATCTACAGTCTGTTCTAATAATTGTCTAGAGTCCGTTCTACTGCACATCTACTCTCTGTTCTAATAATTATCAACATTCTGTACTACTGCACAGCTACAGTCTGTTCTAATGCACATCTACAGTCTGTTCTAATGCAAGTCTACAATCTGTACTACTGCTCATCTACAGTCTGATCTACTGCACGTCTATAGTCTGTACAACTGCACCTCTACAGTCTGTTCTACTGCATGTCTACAGTCTGTTCTAATGCCAGTTTACAGTCTGTACCACTGCTCCACTGCAGTTTATTCTACTGCACGTCTACAGTCTGTTTTACTCCACATCTATAGTCTGTTCTAATGCACATCTACATTATGTTCTAATGCAAGTCTACAGTCTGTTCTACTGCATGTCTATAGTCTGTTTAACTGCACATCTACAATCTGTTCTAATTGTCAATCTGTTCTACTGGACATTTACAGTCTGTTCTAAAGCTCGTCTACAGTCTGTTCTAAAGCCAATCTAGAGTCTGTACTACTGCTGCTCTGAAGTCTGTTAAATTGCAGTCTGTTTTTGCAGGTCTTTAATATATATATATTACTACACATCTACAGTCTCTTCTACTGCACGTCTACTGTCTGTTCAACTGCACCTCTACAGTCACTTCTATTGTATGTCTACAGTCTATTCTAATGCACATCTACTGTCTGTTCTAATGCAAGTCTATAATCTGTACTACTGCTCTTCTACAGTCTGTACTACTGCACCTCTACAGTCTCTTCTAAAGCATGTCTACAATCTATTCTAATACTCATAGTCTATTCTAATACTTGTATACAGTCCGTTCTACTGCGTCTATAGTCTTTTCTAATAATTGTCGACAGTCTGTACTACTGCACCTATACAGTCTCTTCTACTGCACATCTACAGTCTGTTCTAATGCTTGTCTATAGTCTGAACTACTGCACCTCTACAATCTGTTCTAAAGCATGTCTAGAGTGTTTTCTAATACTCATATACAGTCTGTTCTAATGCGCTTCTACAGTCTGTACTACTGCATCTCTACAGTCTATTCTTCTGCACATTGTCAGTCTGTTCTACTGGGTTTACAGTCTGTTCTAATGCTCGTCTACAGTCTGTTCTAAAGCCAATCTAGAGTCTGTACTACTGCTGCTCTGAAGTATGTTTAACTGCACGTCTACAGTCTGTTCAACTGCACCACTACAGTCTGTTCTACTGCACGACTATAGTCTCTTTTAATAACGTCTACAGTCTCCTCTAATGCACATCTACAGTCTGTTCTACTGGATGTCTACAGTCTGTTCTAATTATTGTTTAGAGTCTGTTTTACTGCACTCCTACAGTCTCTTTTAATAATTGTTAACTTTCTGTACTACTGCACCTTTACAGTCTCTTCTACTGCATATCTACAGTTTGTTCTAATTGTCGTCTAGAGTCTGTACTACTGGAACTCTACTGTCTGTTCTAAAACATGTCTACAGTCTTTTCTAATACTCATGTACTGTTTGTTCTAATGCTCGTGTAAAGTCTCAACTACTGCCCTCTACAGTCTATTCTTTTGCACATCGTCAGTCTGTTCTACTGCACATCTACAGTTTGTTCTACTGCACATCTATAGTCTGTTCTAATGCATGTCTACAGTCTGTTCTAATGCAAGTCTACAGTCTGTACTACTGCTCATCTACAGTCTGTTCTACTGCACGTCTACAGTCTTTTCTTATAAACGTCTTCAGTCTGTTCTACTGCACATCTATAGTCTGTTCTACTGCACTTCTACAGTCTGTACTACTGCACTTCTAAAGTCTATTCTAATGCTCATTTATAGTCTGTTCTACTGCACGTCTACAGTCTGTTCTACTGCACATCTACAGTCTGTACAACTGCACCTCTACTGTCTGTTCTAAAGCATGTCTACTGTGTTTTCTAATACTTAAATACATTCTGTTCTAATGCTCATCTACAGTCTGTACAACTGCACCTCTACTGTCTGTTCTAAAGCATGTCTACAGTGTTTTCTAATACTTAAATACATTCTGTTCTAATGATCGTCTACAGTCTGTTCTAAAGCCAATCTAGAGTCTGTACTGCTGCTGCACTGAAGTCTGTACAACTG
The DNA here is from genome assembly GCA_024349245.1 of Neodontobutis hainanensis. Lineage (NCBI taxonomy): Eukaryota > Metazoa > Chordata > Actinopteri > Gobiiformes > Odontobutidae > Neodontobutis > Neodontobutis hainanensis. The sequence continues at coordinate 37,639 of JALDNG010002692.1, read as the reverse complement.
CATGTCTACAGTCTGCTAAACTGCATCTCTACAGGTTCTTCTATTGTATGTCTACAGTCTGTTCTAATACACATCTACAGTCTGTTCTAATGCAAGTCTACAGTATATACTACTGCTTGTCTACAGTCTGTTTAACTGCAAGTCTACAGTCTTTTCAACTGCACCTCTACAGTCTGTTCTAATGCCAGTTTACAATCTGTACTATTGCTCTACTGCAGTCTGTTCTACTGCATGTCTACAGTCTGTTTTACTGCACATCTACAGTCTGTTCTAATGCACATCTACAGTCTGTTCTAATGCAAGTCTACATTCTGTACTACCGCTCATCTACGGTCTGTTCTACTGCACGTCTACAATCTGTTTTAATAAACGTCTACAGTCTGTTCTGCACATTTACAGTCTGTACTACTGCACTTCTACAGTCTTTTTAATGCTCGTCTACAGTCTGTATTACTGCACCTCTACAGTCTGTTGTAAAGCATGTCTAGAGTGTTTTCTAAAACTTATATACAGTCTGTTCTAATGGTCATCTACAGTCTGAACTTCTGCACCTCTATAGTCTGTTCTAAAGCATGCCTACAGTGTTTTCTAATACTCAAATACAGTCTGTTCTAATGCTCGTCTACATTCTGTACTACTGCACCTCTACAGTCTGTTCTTCTGCACATTGTCAGTCTGTTCTACTGGGCGTTTACAGTCTGCTCTAATGCTCGTCTACAGTCAGTTCTAAAGCCAAATCTAGAGTCTGTACTACTGCTGCTCTGAAGTTTGTTCAACTGCAAGTCTACAGAATGTTCAACTGGAGCTCTACAGTCTGTTCTAATGCCAGTTTACAGTCTGTACTATTGCTGTACTGCAGTCTGTTCTACTGCATGTCTACATTCTGTTTTACTGAACATCTACAGTCTGTTCTAATGCACATCTAAAGTCTGTTCTAATGCAAGTCTAGAGTCTGTACCACTGCTTGTCTACAGTCTGTTCTACTGCACTTCTACAGTCTGTTCTAATAAACGTATACAGTCTTTTCTACTGCTCATCTACAGTCTATACTACTGCACTTCTACAGTCTGTTCTATAGCTCGTTTACAGTCTGTATTACTGCACCTCTACAGTCTGTTCTAAAGAATGTCTAGAGTGTTTTCTAATACTCATATACAGTCTGTTCTAATGCTCGTCTACCCAACTGCACCTCTTCAGTTTGTTCTAAAGCATGTCTACAGTGTTTTGTTAAAACTCATATACAGTCTGTTCTAATGCTCACCTACAGTCTGTACTACAGCACCTCTAGAGTCTTTTCTTCCGCACATTGTCAGTCTGTTCTACTGGGCGTTTACAGTCATTTCTAAAGCTTGTCTACAGTCTGTTCTAAAGCCAGTCTAGAGTCTGTTCTACTGCTGCTGTGAAGTCTGTTCAACTGCATGTCTATAGTCTGTTCAACTGCACCTCTACGTCTGTTTTATTGTATGTCTACATTCTGTTCTAATGTACATCTACAGTCTGTTCAAATGCAAGTCAACAGTCTGTACTACCTTTCTGCACAGTCTGTACTACTGCACCTCTACAGTCTGTTCTAAAGCATGTCTACAGTCTATTCTAATACTCATATACAGTCTGTTCTAATACTCGTCTACAGTCTCTACTAACGGACTTTTAAATTCTATTCTTCTGCAGCATCGTTAGTCTGTTTTACTGGACATTTACAGTCTGTTCTAAAACTCGTCTATAGTCTGTTCCAATACTCGTCCACAGTCTGTTCTAATGCATTCTGTTCTAATGCACATCTATAGTCTGTTCTATTGCTCGAATACAGTCTGTTCTAATGCCCAATAAAAGTCTTTACTACTCCACCTCTACAGTTTGTTCTACTTCTCCTCTACATTCTGTTCTAGTGCAGGTCTACAGTCTGTTCTATTGCTAGTCTAGAGTCTTTACTACTGCTGCTCTGCAGTTTGTACTCTTGCTCATCTACAGTCTGTTCTACTGCATGTGTACAGTCTTTTCTTATAAACGTCTATAGTATGTTCTACTGTACATCTACAGTCTTTACTACTGCACTTCTAAAGTCTATTCTAATGCTCATCTACGGTCTGTTCTACTGCAGGTCTACAGTCTGATCTAATAAACGTCTACAGTCTGTACTACTGCACATCTACAGTCTGTACTACTGCACTTCTACAGTCTCTTCTAATGCCAGTTTACAGTCTGTACTATTGCTCTACTGCAGTCTCTTCTACTGCATGTCTATAGTCTGTTTTACTGCACATCTACAGTTTGTTCTAAAGCATGTTTAGAGTGTTTTCTAATACAAATATACAGTCTGTACTACTGCACCTCTAGAGTCTATTCTTCTGCACATTGTCAGTCTCTTCTACTGTCGTTTACAGTCTGTTGTAATGCTCGCCTACAATCTGTTCTAAAGCAAATCTAAAGTCTGTCTGACTGCTGCTCTGAAGTCTGTACAACTGCACGTCTACAGTCTGTTCAACTGCACCTCTACAGTCACTTCTATTGTACGTCTACAGTCTATTCTAATGCACATCTACAGTCTGTTCTAATGCAAGTCTATAATCTGTACTACTGTTTGTCTACAGTCTGTACTACTGCACCTCTACAGTCTCTTCTAAAGCATGTCTACAATCTATTCTAATACTCATATACAGTCTGTTCTAATACTTGTTTACAGTCTGTACTAATGCATCTCTAAAGTCTATTCTTCTGAAGCATTGTCAGTCTTTTCTAATAATTGTCGACATTCTGTACTACTTCACCTCTACAGTCTCTTCTACTGCACAATTACAGTCTGTTCTAATGCTCGTCTATAGTCTGAACTACTGCACCTCTACAATCTGTTCTAAAGCATGTCTAGACTGTTTTCTAATACTCATATAGAGTCTGTGCAAATGTTCGTCTACAGTCTGTACTACTGCATCTCTACAGTCTTTTCTTCTGCATATTGTCAGTCTGTTCTACTGGCGTTTATAGTCTGTTCTAATGCTCGTCTACAGTCAGTTCTAAAGCCAGTTTACAGTCTGTACTACTGCTCTACTGCAGTCTCTTCCACTGCACGTCTACAGTCTGTTTTACTGCACATCTACAGTTTGTTCTAATGTACATCTACTGTCTGTTCTAATGCAAGTCTAGAGTCTGTTTTACTGCACATCTACAGTCTGTTCTAAAGCATGTCTAGAGTGTTTTCAAATACTCATATACAGTCTGCTCTATTGCTCATCTACAGTATGTACTACTGCACCTCTAGAGTCTATCCTTTTGCACATTGTTAGGGTTAGGGTTAGTTGTCAGTAGAACAGACTGTAGCCGAACAATAGTTTAGAATGTAGACTTGAAATAGAACAGACTGTAGATGTGCAGTAGAACAGACTGTAACGTTAATAAAAGAGACTATAGTCGTGCAGTACAACAGAGTGTAAAGCGAAAAGTAGATTAGAATGTAGACTTGCATAAGAACAGACTATGGAGGTGCAGTTGAACAGACTGTAGAGCAGCAGTAGTACAGACTGTAGAATGGCTTTAGAACTGACTATACACAATCATAGAGGACCATTAAAACAGACTGTAGATGTGCAGTAGAAGAGACTGTAGAGGTGCAGTTGTACAGAATCTTGACAATTATTAGAACAGACTGTAGGCGTCTAGTAGAAGAGACTGTAGACGTTTATTAAAAATGAGTATAGTCATGCAGTAGAACAGACTGTAGACCTCTAGTTGAACAGACTGTAGCTGTGCATTAGAACAGACTGTAGACATGCAGTAGAACATACTGTAGAGGATCAGTAGAACAAACAGTAGAGCTGGAGTAGTAAAGACTGTTATTGGGCATTAAAACAGACTATATTCAAGCAATAGAAAGGAACAATAGATGTCTGGTCGTACAGATTGCATTAGAACAGACTGTGGATGAGCATTTGAACAGACTATGACGTGTATTAGAACAGATTGTAGATGCGCAGTAGAAAAGACTGTGAGTGCAGTAGTACAGAATGTCGATAATTATTAGAAAAGACTGTAGACGTGCAGTAGAACGGACTGTAGAAAATTATTAGAACAGACTGTAGACTTGCAGTAGAACAGACTCACAGTGCTTCAGAAGAATAGACTTTAGAGGTGCATTAGTACAGACTGTAGACGATTATTAGAATAGACTGTATGAGTATTAGAAAACACTCTAGACATGCTTTAGAACAGACTGTAGAGGTGCAGTAGTACAGACTGTAGACCTGCAGTAGAATAGACTGTAGATGTGCATTAGAACAGACTTTAGAAGTGCAGTAGTAGAAACTGTAGATATGCAGTAGAACAGACTGTAGATGTGCAGTAAAACAGACTGTAGACATGCAGTAGAACAGACTGCGGTAGAGCAGTAGTACAGACAGTAAAATGGCATTAGAACAGACTGTAGAGGAACAGTAGAACAAACTGTAGAGGTCGAGTAGTAAATACTGTTATTGGGCAATAGAACAGGCGATATTCGAGCAATAGAACAGACTATAGATGTGTGGTCGGGACTGCATTAGAACAGATTGTGGGCGAACATTTGAACAGACTAATGGTGCATTAGAACAGACTTTAGATGTGCAGTAGAAGAGACTGTAGACAATTATTAGAACAGACTGTAGCCATGCAGTAGAACAGACTGTAGAGGTAGAACAGTAAAGACTTTTATTGGGGATTAGAACAGACTGTAGACAAGCAATAGAACAGATTGTAGATGTGCAGTAGTATAGACTGTAGACCTGCATTAGAAGAGACTCTAGATGCGCAGTAGAAAAGACTGTAAGCGTGCAGTAGAACAGACTGACAATGTGCAGAAGAATAGACTGTAGAGGTGCAGTAGTTCAGACTGTGGGAGCATTAGAACAGACTCTATATGAGTATTAGAAAACACTCTAGACATGCTTTAGAACAGATTGTAAAAGGTGCAGTATTTCAGAATGTTGTGAGCATTAGAACAGACTGTATATGAGTATTAGAATACACTCTAGACATGCTTTAGAACAGACTGTAGATGAGCAGTCGTACTGACTGTAGACTAGCATTAGAACAGACTGTAGATGTGCATTAGAACAGACTGTAGATGTGCAGTAGAACAGACGTTAGATGTTTGTAAGAACAGACTGTAGACCTGCAAAAGAACAGATCGTAGATGAGCAGTAAAAGAAACTATAGATTTACATTAGAATAGACTGTAGAAATGACTGTAAACAGAGCATTAGAACAGACTGTAAACGTCAGTAGAACAGACTAACAATGTGCAGAAGAATAGACTGTAGAGATGCAGTAGTACAGACTCTAGACGAGCAGTAGAATAGACTGTAGATGTGCATTAGAACAGACTTTAGAAGTGCAGTAATAGAGACTGTAGATGTGTAGTAGAACAGACTGTAGACGTTTATCAGAACAGACTGTAGGCGTGCAGTAGAACAGACTGTAAATGAGCAGTAGTACAGACTGTAGACTTGTATTAGAAAAGACTTTAGATGTGCATTAGATCAATCTATAGATGTGCAGTAGAACAGACTGTAGGCGTTTATTAGAACAGACTGTAGACCTGCACTAGAACAGACCTTAGATGAGCAGTAGTACAGACTATAGACTTTAATTAGAACAGACTGAAGATATACATTAGAACAGACTTTAGAAGTGCAGTAGTAGAGACTGTAGATGTGTAGTAAAACAGACTGTAGAAGTTTATCAGAACAGACTGTAGAAGTGCAGTAGAACAGACTGTAGATGAGCAGTAGTACAAACTGTAGACTTGCATTAGAACAGACAGTAGATGTGCTATAGAACAGACTGTAGATGTGCAGTAGAACAGACTGTAGATGTTTATCAGAACAGACTGTAGACGTGCAAAAGAACAGACCATAGATGAGCAGTAAAACAGACTAGAAACTTGCATTAGAACAAACTGTAGAACTGACTGTAGACGAGCATTAGAACTAACTGTAAACGTCGAGTAGAACAGACTGACAATGTGCAGAAGAATATACTGTAGAGATGCAGCAGTACATACTGTAGGAGCATTAGAACAGACTGTATATGAGAATTAGAAAACACTCTAGACATACTTTAGAAAAGACTGTAGAAGTGCAGTAGTTCAGACTGTAGACGAGGATTAGATCAGACTCTATACCAGTAAAAAACACTCTAGACATGCTTTAGAACATATTGTAGAGGTGCAGTAATACAGACTATTGACTTGCATTAGTACAGACTGTAGATGTTCATTAGAACAGACTTTAGTAGAGCAGTAGTACAGACTGTTAACTGGCATTAGAACATACTGTAGACGTGCAGTAGAACAGACTGTAGATGAGCAGTAGTACAGACTGTAGACTTGCATTAGAACAGACTGTAGATGTGCATTGGAACAGACTGTAGATGTGCAGTAAAACAGACTGTAGATGTGCAGTAGAACAGACTGCAGTAGAGCAGAGGTACAGACTGTAAACTGGAATTAGAACAGACTGTTGAGGTGCAGTTGAAATGACTGTAGGCGTGCAGTTGAACAGACTGTAGAGCGAACATTATAATAGACTGTAGGCGTCGAGTAGAACAGAACAGTAGAACAACATAGTAGAACATGTGCAGTAGTACAGACTAAAGACCTGCATTAGAACAGACTGTGGATGAGCATTAGAACAGATTATAGAAGTGCATTAGAACAGACTGTAGATGTCCATTAGAACAGACTGTAGATGTGTAGTAGAACAGACTGACGATGTGCAGAAGAATAGACCGTAAGGCTTCAGTAGTTGAGACTTTACGAGCATTAGAACAGACTGTACATGAGTATTAGAAAAGACCGTAGACATGATTTAGAACAGACTGTAGAGGTGCAGTAGTACAGACTGTAGACTTGCAGTTTAACAGACTGTAGCTGTGCATTAGAACAGACTGTAGATGTGCAGTAGAACTGAATGTAGACTTGCAGTAAAACAGACTGCAGAGCAGAAGTAGTACAGACTCTAGACTGGCATTAGAACAGACTGTAGAGGAGCAGTAGTACAGACTGTAGACTTGCATTATAACAGATTGTAGATGTGCATTAGAACAAGCTATAGGCGTACAATAGAAGTGACTTTAGGCGTGCATTTGTACAGACTTCAGTGCAACAGTAGTACACACTCTAGATTGGCTTTAGAACAGACTGTAGACGATCATTAGAACAGACTGTAAACGCCCAGAAGAAGAGACTGACAATGTGCAGAAGAATAGAATAGAGAGGTGCAGTAGTTCAGACTGTAGATGAGCATTAGAACAGACTCTATATGAATATTAGAAAACACTCTAGACATGCTTTAGAACAGACAGTAGAGGTGCAGTTGTACAGAATGTAGGCGAGCATTAGAACAGACTTATATTAGTATTAGAAAACAATCTAGATATGCTTTAGAACAGACTGTAGAGGTGCAGTAATACAGAATGTAGACGAGCATTAGAACAGACTGTAGAAGTCAGTAGTACAAACTGTAGATGTGCAGTAGTACAGACTGTAGATGTACAATAGAAAAGACTGTAGAGGTGCAGTTAAACAGTTTGTAGGCGTGCAGTAAAACAGACTTCAGAGAAGAAGTAGAACAGACTCTAGATTGGCTTTAGAACAGACTGTAGATGAGCATTAGAACAGACAGTAAACGACCTGTAGAACAGACTGACAATGTGCATTGAATAGACTTTAGAGGTGCAATAGTACAGACTGTAGATTAGCATTAGAACAGACTCTATATGAGTATTAGAAAACACTGTAGATATGCTTTAGAACAGACTGTAGAGGTGCAGTAGTTCAGACTGTAGATGAGCATTAGAACAGACTCTATATGAGTATTAGAAAACACTCTAGACATGCTTTAGAACAGACTGTAGAGGTTCAGTAGTTCAGACTGTAAACAAGCATTAGAACAAACTCTATATTAGTATTAGAAAACACTCTAGACATGCTTTAGAACAGACTGTAGAGGTTCAGTAATACAGACTGTAGACGAGCATTAGAACAGACTGTAGAAGTGCAGTAGTACAGACTGTAGATGTGCAGAAGAAGAGACTGTAGATGTATATTAGAACAGACTGTAGACCTGCACTAGAACAGACTGTAGATGTGCATTAGAACAAACTGTAGATGTGCATTAGAACAGACTGTAGATGTGCATTAGAACAGACTGTAGACGTTTATTAGAACAGACTGTAGACCTGCACTTGAATAGACTTTAGATGAGCAGTAGTACAGACTGTAGACTTGCATTAGAACAGATTGTATATGAGTATTAGAAAAAATGTAGACATTCTTTAGAACAGACTGTAGAGGTGCAGTAGTTCAGACTGTAAATGAGCATTAGAACAGACTATTTATGAGTATTAGAAAATACTCTAGACATGCTTTAGAACAGACTGTAGAGGTTCAGAAATACAGACTGTAGAAAAAGCATTAGAACAGACTCTAGAAGTGCAGTAGTACAAACTGTAGATGTGCAGTAGAACAGACTGTAGACATTTTTAGAACAGACTGTAGAAGTGCAGTAGAACAGACTGTAGATGGGCAGTAGTACAGACTGTAGACTTTATTAGAACAGACAGTAGATGTACATTAGAACAGATTGTAGATGTGCAGAACAAACTGTAGAATTTAGTGGAACAGACTGTAGATGAGCAGTAGAACAGACTTTAATCTGACATTTAGAACAGACTGTAGAGGTGCAGTTAGAACAGACTGTAGATGAGCATTAGTACAGACTCTATAGACTTGCATTAGAAAACACTCTAGACATGCTTTAGAACAGATTGTAGAGGTGCAGTAGTTCAGACTGTAAATGAGCATTAGAACAGACTGTATATAAGTATTAGAAAACACTCTAGACATGCTTTAGAACAGACTGTAGAGGTGCAATAATACAGACTGTAGAAAAAGCATTAGAAAAGACTGTAGAAGTGCAGTAGAAGAGATTGTAAATGTGCAGTAGAACAGGCTGTAGACGTTTATTAGAACAGACTGTAGACCTGCACTAGAACAGACTGTATATGAGCAGTAGTACAGACTATAGACATGGATTAAAACAGACTGTAGATGTGCATTAGAACAGACTTTAGAAGTGCAGTAGTAGAGACTGTAGATGTGTAGTAGAACAGACTGTAGACGTTTATCAGAACAGACTGTAGAGCGTGTAGTAGAACAGACTGTAGATGAGCAGTAGTACAGACTGTAGACTTGCATTAGAACAGACTGTAGATGTGCAGTGGAACAGACTGTATATGAGTATTATAAAAACACTGTAGACATGCTTTAGAACAGACTGTAGAGGTGCAGTAGTTCAGACTGTAGACGAGCATTAGAACAGACTGTATATGAGTATTAGAAAAACTCTAGACATGCTTTAGAAGAGACTGTAGAGGTGGAGTAATACAGACTGTAGACGAGCATTAGAACAGACTGTAGAAGTGCAGTAGAAGAGATTGTAAATGTGCAGTAGAACAGGCTGTAGACGTTTATTAGAACAGACTGTCGACCTGCACTAGAACAGACTGTATATGAGCAGTAGTACAGACTATAGACATGGATTAAAACAGACTGTAGATGTGCATTAGAACAGACTGTAGAAGTGCAGTAGTACAGACTGTAGATGTGTAGTAGAACAGACTGTAGAGCGTTTATCAGAACAGACTGTAGACGTGTAGTAGAACAGACTGTAGATGAGCAGTAGTACAGACTGTATATGTGATTATAAAACACTGTAGACATGCATTTAGAACAGACTGTAGAGGTGCAGTAGTTCAGACTGAAACTGAGCATTAGAACAGACTGTATATGAGTATTAGAAAAACTCTAGACATGCTTTAGAAGAGACTTAGAGGTGGAGTAGTAATACAGACTGTAGATGTGATTAGACGAGCATTAGAACAGACTGTAGATGTGCAGTAGTACAGACAGAAGATGTGCAATAGAACAGACTGTAGACGAGCAGTAGGACAGACTATAGACTTGCATTAGAACAGACAGTATGTGAGTATTAGAAAACACTTTAGACATGTTTTAGAACAGACTGTAGAGGTTCAGTAGTTCAGACTGTAAACAAGCATTAGAACAAACTCTATATGAGTATTAGAAAACACTCTAGACATGCTTTAGAACAGACTTTAGAGGTTCAGTAATACAGACTGTAGACGAGCATTAGAAAAGACTGTAGAAGTGCAGTTGTACAGACTGTAGATGTGCAGAAGAAGAGACTCTAGATGTATATTAGAACAGACTGTAGACCTGCACTAGAACAGACTGTAGATGTGCATTAGAAAAGACTGTAGATGTGCATTAGAACAGACTGTAGATGTGCAGTAGAACAGACTGTAGACGTTTATTAGAACAGACTGTAGACCTGCACTTAAAGAGACCGTAGATGAGCAGTAGTACAGACTATAGACTTGCATTAGAACAGATTGTATATGAGTATTAGAAAAATGTAGACATTCTTTAGAACAGACTGTAGTGCAGTAGTTCAGACTGTAAATGAGCATTAGAACAGACTATTTATGAGTATTAGAAAATACTCTAGACATGCTTTAGAAGAGACTGTAGAGGTGCAGAAATACAGACTGTAGAAAAAGCATTAGAACAGACTGTAGAAGTGCAGTAGTACAAACTGTAGATGTGCAGTAGAACAGACTGTAGACGTTTGACAGTAGTTAGAACTGTAAGACTGAGCATTAGAACAGAACAGACTGTAGATGAGTATTAGAAAAAACTGTAGACATTCTTTAGAACAGACTGTAGAGGTGCAGTAGTTCAGACTGTAGATGAGCATTAGAACAGACTGTAGATGTGCAGTAGAACAGACTGTAGACGTTTATTAGAACAGACTGTAGACCTGCAGAAAACAGACTGTAGATAAGCAGTAGTACAGACTGTAGACTTTGAGTATTAGAAAACACTGTAGACATGCTTTAGAACAGATTGTAGAGGTGCAGTAGTTTAGACTGTAAAGCGAGCATTAGAACAGACTGTATATAAGTATTAGAAAACACTCTAGACATGCTTTAGAACAGACTGTAGAGGTGCAGTTGAACAGACTGTAGACGAGCATTAGAACAGACTGTAGAAGTGCAGTAGTAGAAAGATTGTAAATGTGCAGTAGAACAGACTGTAGACGTTTATTAGAACAGACTGTCGACCTGCACTAGAACAGACCGTATATATGAGCAGTAGTACAGACTATAGACATGGATTAGAACAGACTGTAGATGTGCATTAGAACAGACTGTAGAAGTGCAGTAGTACAGACTGTAGATGTGCAGTAGAACAGACTGTAGACGTTTATTAGAACAGACTGTAGACCTGCACTAGAACAGACTGTATATGAGCAGTAGTACAGACTGTAGACATGCATTAGAACAGACTGTAGATGTGCAGTGGAACAGACTGTATATGAGTATTATAAAAACACTGTAGACATGCTTTAGAACAGACTGTAGAGGTGCAGTAGTTCAGACTGTAGACGAGCATTAGAACAGACTGTATATGAGTATTAGAAAAACTCTAGACATGCTTTAGAAGAGACTTAGAGGTGGAGTAATACAGACTGTAGACGAGCATTAGAACAGACTGTAGAAGTGCAGTAGTACAGACAGAAGATGTGCAATAGAACAGACTGTAGACGAGCAGTAGGACAGACTATAGACTTGCATTAGAACAGACAGTAGATGTACATTAGAACAGATTGTAGATGTGCAGTAAAACAGACTGTAGACATGCAGTGGAAGAGACTGTAGTAGAGCAGTAGTACAGATTGTAAACTGGCATTAAAACAGACTGTACAGGTGCGATTGAACAGACTGTTGACATGCAGTTGAACAGACTTTAGAGCAGCAGTAGTACATACTCTAGATTGGATTTAAAACTGACTGTAGACAAGCATTAGAACAGACTGTAAACGTCCAGTAGAACAGACTGACAATATGCAAAAGAATAGACTGTAGAGATTCAGTAGTACAGACTGTAGACGAGAATAAGAACAGACTGTATATGAGTATTAAAAAACACTGTAGACATGCTTTAGAACAGACTCTAGATGAATATTAGAAAACACTCTAGATATGCTTTAGAACAGATTGTAGAGGTGCAGTAATACAGACTGTAGATTAGCATTAGAAAAGACTGTAGAAGTGCAGTAGTACAGACTGTAGATGTGCAGTAGAACAGATTGTAGACGTTTATTAGAACACACTGTAGATCTAGACTAGAACAGACCGTAGATGAGCAGTAGTACAGACTATAGACTTGCATTAGAACAGACAGTAGATGTGCATTAGAATAGACTGTGGACGAGCATTAGAACAGACTATAGATGTGCATTAGAACAGACTGTAGATGTGCATTAGAACAGACTGTAGACGTATATTAGAACAGACTGTAGACCTGCAGTAGAACAGACTGTAGATGTGCATTAGAACAGACTGTAGATGCATTAGAACAGACTGTAGATGTGCAGTAGAACAGACTGTAGACGTTTATTAGAACAGACTGTAGACCTGCACTTAAAGAGACCGTACTGATGAGCAGTAGTACAGACTATAGACTTGCATTACAAACAGATTGTATATGAGTATTAGACAAAAATGTAGACATGCTTTAGAACAGACTGTAGAGGCACAGTAGTTCAGACTGTAAATGAGCATTAGAACAGACTATTTATGAGTATTAGAAAATACTCTAGACATGCTTTAGAAGAGACTGTAGAGGTTGCAGAAATACAGACTGTAGACAAGCATTAGAACAGACTGTAGATGTGCAGTAGAACAGACTGTAGACGTTTATTAGAACAGACTGTAGACCTGCATTAGAACAGACTGTAGACATGCAGTTGTACAGACTATAGACTTGCATTACAAACAGAATGTATATGCAGTAGTAGACAGAATGTTAGACATTATTAGAACAGACTGTAGAGGTGCAGTAGATCAGACTGTAGATGTGCATTAGAACAGACTATTTATGAGTATTAGAAGAATACTGAAGACCTTGCTTACAGTAGAACAGACTGTAGAGGTTGCAGTAAATACAGACTGTAGACTTGCAGTAGAACAGACTGTAGAAGTGCAGTAGACAGAGACTGTAGATGTGCAGTAGATCAGACTGTAGACATTTTTAGAACAGATTGTAGATGTGCAGTAGAACAGACTGTATATGAGTATTAGTGGAACAAGACTGTAAATGCTTTAGAACAGACTGTAAGGTGCAGTAGAACAGACTGTAGATGCAGTTATTAAAACAGACTGTAGAGCGAGCATTAGAACAGACTCTAGATGAGTATTAGAAAACACTCTAGACATGCTTTAGAACAGACTGCAGTAGAAGTGCAAGTAGTTCAGACTGTAGACTGGCATTAGAACAGACTGTAGATGCAATTAAACAACACTGTAGACATGCAGTTAGAACAGAATGTAGAGGTGCAATAATACAGCCTGTAGATGAGCATTAGAAAAGACTGTAGAAGTGCAGTAGTACAGACTGTAGATGTGCAGTAAAACAGACTGTAGAGCGTATTAGAACAGACTGTAGACCTGCACTAGAACAGACCGTATATGAGCAGTAGTAGAGACTGTAGATGTGCAGTAGAACAGACTGTAGAGATGCAGTAGTACAGACTGTAGATGAGCATTAGAACAGACTGTATATGAGTATTAGAAAACACTGTAGACATGCTTTAGAACAGACTATAGAGGTGCAGTAGTTCAGACTGTAGACGAGCAGTAGAACCGACTGTATATGAGTATTAGAAAACACTACTAGAAATGCTTTACAACAGAATGTAGAGGTGCAGTAGAACAGACTGTAGGCGTGCAGTAGAACAGACTGTTGTTGAGCAGTAGTACAGGCTGTATACTTGCATAGGAACAGACTGTAAATGTGCATTAGAACAGACTGACTTAGATGTGCAGTAAAACAGACTGTAGACTTGCAATAGAGCAGACTGAATCGTGCAGTAGAACAGACTGTAGACATGCAGTAGAACAGACTGTAGAGGTGGAGTTGTAGAAAGACTTTTATTGGGCATTAGAACAGACTGTAGACAAGCAATAGAACAGATTGTAGATGTGCAGAAGTATAAACTGTAGACCTGCATTATTAGAAGTGACTGTAGATGCGCAGTAGAAAGACTGTAGAAAGCATTAGAACAGACTGTAGACATTAGAAGACTGAACAATTATTACAATAGACTCTAGATGTGCAGTAGAACAGACTTTAGATGAGCATTAGAACAGACTGTAGATCAGTAGAACAGACTGACAATGTGCAGAAGAATAGACTGTAGAGGTGCAGTAGTACAAACTGTATACCAGCATAAGAACAGACTGTATATGAGTATTAGAAAACACTGTAGACATGCTTTAGAACAGACTGTAGAGATACAGTAATACACACTGTAGACAAGCATTTGAAATGACTGTAGAAGTGCAGTAGTACAGACTGTAAATGTGCAGAACAGACTGTAGCGTTTATTAAAAGAAACTGTAGGCGTGCAGACTGTAGAGAACAGACCGTAGATGAGCATTAGAACAGACTGTAGAGCTGCAGTTGAACAGACTTCAGAGCAGCAGTAATACAGACACTAGATTGGCTTTAGAACTGACTGTAGAGGAGCATTAGAACAGACTGTATATGAGTATTAGAAAACACTCTAGACATGTTTTAGAACAGACGGTAGAGGTGCAGTAATACAGACTGTAGGCGAGCATTAGAACAGACTGTAGATGTGCAGTAAAACAGACTGTAGGCGTGCAGTAGAACAGACTGCAGTAGAGCAGAGAGTACAGACTGTAAACTGGCATTAGAACAGACTGTTGAGATGCAGTTGAAAAGACTGTAGATGTGCAGTTGAACAGCCTGTAGATGTGCATTAGAAAGAGACTGTACACATCAGGAGAACAGACTCTAGATATGGAGTAGTACAATCTAAAGACCTGCAGTTAGAACAGACTGTGGGCGATTATTAAAACAGACTATAGGCGTGAATTTGAACAGACTGTAGATGAGTATTAGAAAGACTGTAGACATGCTTTAGAACAGACTGTAGAGGTGCAGTAGAAGAGACTGTAGAGGTGCAGTATTACAGAATGTTGACAATTATTAGAACAGACTGAATACATGTAGTTGAACAGCCTGTAGATGTGCATTAGAAGAGACTGTAGTTGTACAATAGAGACAGACTGTAGAGCAGAGCATTAGAACCGACTGTACAGACCAGGAGAACAGACTGTAGATATGGGTAGTACAGACTAAAGACCTGCGTTAGAACAGACTGTGGACGAGCATTAGAACAGACTATAGACATGCATTAGAACAGACTGTAGATGAGTATTAGAAAAGACTGTAGACATGCATTAGAAAAGACTGTAGAGGTGCAGTAGAAGAGACTGTAGAGTTCAGTATTACAGAATGTTGACAATTATTAGAACAGACTGAAGGCGTGCAGTAGAACAGACTGTAGAGGTGCAGTTGTACAGACTGTAGCGAGCATTAGAATAGACTGTTGATGTGCAGTAGAAAGACTGTAGGACAATAGAACATACTGTAGATGAGCATTAGAACAGAATGTAGGTGTCCATTAGAACAGACTGTAGATGTGCAGTAGTAAAGACTAAAGACCTGCATAAGAAATAGACTGTGGGCGAGCATTAGAACAGACTATAGGCAGTGCTAGAACAGACTGTAGATGTCCATTAGAACAGACTGTAGATGTGCAGTAGAACAGACTGTAGATGTGCAGAAGAATATACCTCAGAGGTGCAGTAGTTGAGACTTTACGAGCATTAGAAGACACTGTACATGAGTAGTAGAAAAGACTGTAGACATACTTTAGAACAGACTGTAGACGAGCAGTAGAACAGATTGTAGACTTGCAGTAGAACAGACTGTAGACCTGCAGTAGAAGAGACTGTAGAGGAGAAGTAGAACAAACTGTAGAGGTGGAGTAGTGAAGACTGTAGACAAGCATTAGAACAGTCTGTATATGAGTATTAGAAAACAATACTAGAAATGCTTTACAACAGACTGTAAAGGTGCAGTAATACAGACTGTAGACATTTATTAAAACAGACTGTAGACGTGCAGTAGAACAGACCGTAGATGAGTATTAGAAAACACTATAGACATGCAGTAGAACAGACTGCAGTAGAGCAATAGTACAGACTGTAAACTGGCATTAGAACAGACTGTAGAGGTGCAATTAAACAGACTGTAGTCTTGCAGTTAAAAAGACTTCAAAGCAGCAGTAGTACAGACACTAGATTGGCTTTAGAACTGACTGTAGACGAGTATTAAAACAGACTGTATATGAGTATTAGAAAACACTCTAGACATGCTTTAGAACAGACTGTAGAGGTGCAGTTGTACAGACTGTAGACGAGCATTAGAACAGACTTTAAACGTCCAGTAGAACAGACTGACAATGTGCAGAAGAATAGACTGTAGAGGTGCAGTAGTACAGACTGTAGATGAGCATTAGAACAGACTGTATATGAGTATTAGAAAACACTGTGGACATGCTTTAGAACAGACTATAGAGGTGCAGTAGTTCAGACTGTAGACGAGCAGTAGAACAACTGTATATGAGTATTAGAAAACACTACTAGAAATGCTTTACAACAGAATGTAGAGGTGCAGTAGAACAGACTGTGTGCAGTAGAACAGACTGTTGTTGAGCAGTAGTACAGGCTTGCATACAGGAACAGACTGTAAATGTGCATTAGAACAGACTGTAGATGTGCAGTAAAACAGACTGTAGACTTGCAATAGAGCAGACTGAATACGTGCAGTAGAACAGACTGTAGACATGCAGTAGAACAGACTGTAGAGGTGGAGTTGTAAAGACTTTTATTGGGCATTAGAACAGACTGTAGACAAGCAATAGAACAGATTGTAGATGTGCAGAAGTATAAACTGTAGACCTGCATTAGAAGTGACTGTAGATGCGCAGTAGAAAAGACTGTAAGAAGCAGTAGTACAGAATGTAGACAATTATTACAATAGACTCTAGATGTGCAGTAGAACAGACTTTAGATGAGCATTAGAACAGACTGTAAACGTCAGTAGAACAGACTGACAATGTGCAGAAGAATAGACTGTAGGGGTACCAGTAGTACAAACTGTATACCAGCATAAGAACAGACTGTATATGAGTATTAGAAAACACTGTAGACATGCTTTAGAACAGACTGTAGAGATACAGTAATACACACTGTAGACAAGCATTTGAAATGACTGTAGAAGTGCAGTAGTACAGACTGTAAATGTGCAGAACAGACTGTAGACGTTTATTAAAAGAAACTGTAGACGTGCAGTAGAACAGACCGTAGATGTGCAGTAAAACAGACTGTAGACGTGCAGTAGAACAGACTGCAGTAGAGCAGAGGTACAGACTGTAAACTGGCATTAGAACAGACTGTTGAGATGCAGTTGAAAAGACTGTAGACGTGCAGTTGAACAGCCTGTAGATGTGCATTAGAAGAGACTGTACACATCCAGGAGAACAGACTCTAGATATGGAGTAGTACAATCTAAAGACCTGCGTTAGAACAGACTGTGGACGATTATTAAAAAGACTATAGACGTGAATTTGAACAGACTGTAGATGAGTATTAGAAAAGACTGTAGACATGCTTTAGAACAGACTGTAGAGGTGCAGTAGAAGAGACTGTAGAGGTGCAGTATTACAGAATGTTGACAATTATTAGAACAGACTGAATACATGTAGTTGAACAGCCTGTAGATGTGCATTAGAAGAGACTGTAGTTGTACAATAGAACAGACTGTAGACGAGTATTAGAACCGACTGTACACATCCAGGAGAACAGACTGTAGATATGGAGTAGTACAGACTAAAGACCTGCGTTAGAACAGACTGTGGGCGAGCATTAGAACAGACTATAGACATGCATTAGAACAGACTGTAGATGAGTATTAGAAAAGACTGTAGACATGCATTAGAAAAGACTGTAGAGGTGCAGTAGAAGAGACTGTAGAGGTTCAGTATTACAGAATGTTGACAATTATTAGAACAGACTGAAGACGTGCAGTAGAACAGACTGTAGAGGTGCAGTTGTACAGACTGTAGACGAGCATTAGAATAGACTGTTGATGTGCAGTAGAAAAGACTGTAGACGTACAATAGAACATATTGTAGATGAGCATTAGAACAGAATGTAGGTGTCCATTAGAACAGACTGTAGATGTGCAGTAGTAAAGACTAAAGACCTGCATAAGAATAGACTGTGGACGAGCATTAGAACAGACTATAGACGTGCTTTAGAACAGACTGTAGATGTCCATTAGAACAGACTGTAGATGTGCAGTAGAACAGACTGACGATGTGCAGAAGAATATACCTCAGAGGTGCAGTAGTTGAGACTTTACACGAGCATTAGAAGACACTGTACATGAGTAGTAGAAAAGACTGTAGACATACTTTAGAACAGACTGTAGAGGTGCAGTAGTACAGACTGTAGACTTGCAGTTGAACAGACTGTAGCTGTGCATTAGAACAGATTGTAGATATGCAGTAGAACTGAGTAGACGTACAATAGATCAGACTGTAGAGGTGCAGTTGAACAGAATGTAGACTTGCAGTAAAACAGATTGCAGAGCATCAGTAGTACAGACTCTAGACTGGCATTAGAACAGACTTTAGACATGCAGTATAACAGACTGTAGAGGAGCAGTAGAACAAACTGTAGAGGTGGAGTAGTAAAGAATGTAATTGGGCATTAGAACAGACTGTTGTCGACCAATAGAACAGAATATAGACATTACATAAATGCATGCTGGCGGTCACTTCCCGAGGTCGATCAAGTGAAATGTCGTCTTTTATATGTCGTTCTGGGTGGCCCTAGGAGCCAGCGTGCAAAATTTGGAGAGGCTACGACATTGTTAAGCGGTCAAATAGTGTTCAGGCGTCAATGGTCAAAACCCGTTATAAGCTGTGTCTTTAGGAGGCTGAAACTTTTTCACTTTGATCTAAAGCCAGCAACCTTTGATATGTTGTTCTGGGTGGCCCCAGGAGCCAGCGTGCAAAATTTGGAGAGGCTACGACATTGGTAAGGGTCAAAGGTCAACTAAAGTGCGAGCTATAGGCCCTGACAAGAAAGGTGTCTTTTGATCATCATTTTTTCCCCTTTGCTCTAGAGCTCTGCACTTGGATATGTGATTCAGGGCTACTCCAGGAGCCAGGGTGATAAATTTGGGATTCCCACATTCCCATTTTGTCAATGTATTTACCTAGTGGGGCGCTGGAGGTCACTTCCGAGGTCCGATCAAGTAAAATGTGGTCTCCTTTTTCTCAACCCAGTACGTGGAAGCGTGTGGTAAAGGTTGGCGAGGCTACCACATTGATAAGGGGTTTAAAAGGTCAAAAAAGGGTATGCGCTAAAGGCCCAGACAGACTTTAGTCGAGCATTAGCACAGACTGTAGAAATGCAGTAGTACAGACTGTAAATGTGCAGAAGAACAGACAGTAGACAATTATAAGAACTGACTGTAGACGTGGAGTAGAACAGACTGGCAATTTGCAGATGAATAGACTGCAGATGAGGAGACAAGAGGAGGTAACGGGGAGGGAGACGAGAGGAAGCAGAGGCCACAGAAAGTCCAGAGGAGGCAGAGAGTCCAGAGGAGGCAAAGGCCACAAAGAGACCAGAAGAGGAGAAGGAGTCAGAGAGACCAGAAAAGGCAGATGCCACAGAGAGACTAGAGGAGACAGAGAAGGCAAAGACACTAGAGGAGGCAGAGGCCAGAGAGAGACCAGAGGAGGCAGAGGCCAAAGAGAGACCAGTGGAGGCAGATGCAACAGAGAGACCAGTGGAGGCAGAGGAGACAGAGTGACCAGAGGAGGCAGAGGCCACAGAGAGCAGAGGAGGCAGAGGAGACAGAGAGACCAGAGGAGGCAGAGGTCACAGAGAGACTAGAGGAGACAGAGAAGGCAAAGACACTAGAGGAGGCAGAGGCCAGAGAGAGACCAGAGGAGGCAGAGGCCAAGAGAGACCAGTGGAGGCAGATGCAACAGAGAGACCAGTGGAGGCAGAGGAGACAGAGTGACCAGAGGAGGCAGAGGCCACAGAGAGAACAGAGGAGGCAGAGGACACAGACAGACCAAAGGAGGCAGAGGCCAAAGAGAGACCAGAGGAGGCAGAGGAGGCAGAGAGACCAGAGGAGGCAGAAGAGACAGAGAGAACAGAAGAGGCAGAGGCAACAGAGAGACCAGAGCAGATAGAGAACACGGAGAGACTAGAGGAGACAGAGAAGGCAGTGAGACTAGAAGAGGCAGAGGCCAGAGAGAGACTAGAGGAGGCAGAGGCCACAAAGAGAGCAGTGGAAGCAGAGGCCAAAAAGAGACCAGTGGATGCAGAGGAGACAGATGGACCAGAGGAGGAAGAGGCCACAGAGAGGGCAGAGGAGGTAGAGGACACAGACAGACCAAAGGAGGCAGAGGCCAAAGAGAGACCAGAGGAGGCAGAGGAGGCAGAGAGACCAGAGGAGGCAGAAGAGACAGAGAGAACAGAAGAGGCAGAGGCAACAGAGAGACCAGAGCAGATAGAGAACACGGAGAGACTAGAGGAGACAGAGAAGGCAGTGAGACTAGAAGAGGCAGAGGCCAGAGAGAGACTAGAGGAGGCAGAGGCCACAAAGAGAGCAGTGGAAGCAGAGGCCAAAAAGAGACCAGTGGATGCAGAGGAGACAGATGGACCAGAGGAGGAAGAGGCCACAGAGAGGGCAGGGGAGGTAGAGGACACAGACAGACCAGAGGAGGCAGAGGACACAGAGAGACCAGAGGAGGCAGAGGAGGTAGAGGACACAGACAGACCAGAGGAGGCAGAGGCCACAGAGAGACCAGAGGAGGCAGAGAGACCAGAGGAGACAGAGAGGAGACAGAGAGACCAGAGGAGGCAGAGGCCACAAAGAGACGAGAGGAAGTAGAGGAGGCAGAGAGGCCAGAGGAGGCAGAGGCAACAGAAAGACCAAAGGAGGCAGAGAGTCCAGAGGAGGCAGAGGCCACAGAGAGACTAGAGGAGGCAGAGTAGGCAGAGAGACCAGAAAAGGCAGATGGCAGTAAGAGACCAGAGGCCACAGAGAGATCCAGAGAAGGCAGAGGCCAAAGACTGACCAGAGGAGGTAGAGGACACAGAGAGACCAGAGGAGGCAGAGGACACGAAGAGACCAGAGGAGGCAGAGGCAACAGAGAGACCAGAGGAGATAGAGGAGACAGAGAGAGCAGAGGAGCCAGAGGCCACAGAGAGAGCAGAGGAGGCAGAGGAGACAGACATACCAGAGGAGGCAGAGGCCACAGAGAGATCAGAGGAGGCAGAGGAGGCAGAGGAGGCAGAGAGACCAGAGGAGGCAGAGGAGACAGAGAGACCAGAAAAGGCAGAGGCCACATAGAGACAAGAGGAAGTAGAGGACACAGACAGACCAG
Organism: Neodontobutis hainanensis; assembly: GCA_024349245.1. Classification (NCBI taxonomy): domain Eukaryota; kingdom Metazoa; phylum Chordata; class Actinopteri; order Gobiiformes; family Odontobutidae; genus Neodontobutis; species Neodontobutis hainanensis. The sequence goes on along the minus strand of JALDNG010002692.1, from coordinate 16,172 downwards.
AGGAGGCAGAGGCCACAGAGAGACTAGAGGAGGCAGAGGAGACAGAGAGACCAGAGGAGGTAGAGGCCACAGAGCGACGAGAGGAAGCAGAGGAGGCAGAGAGACCAGAGGAGGCAGAGGCCACAGAAAGACCAGGGGAGGCAAGGAGAGTCTAGAGGAGGCAGAGGCCACAGAGAGACCAGGGGAGGCAGAGGAGGCAAAGAGACCAAAAAAAGGCAGATGCCTCAGAGAGACCAGAGTAGGCAGCGGCCAGAGAGAGACCAGAGAAGGCAGAGGCCACAGAGAGACCAGAGGAGGCTGAGGCCACAGAGAGACCAGAGGAGGCAGAGAGACAGAGAGACCAGAGGAGGCAGTTAGAGCAGAGGAGGCAGAGGAGGGAGAGAGACCAGAGGAGGCAGAGGCCACAGAGTGACTAGAGGAGGCAGAGGAGACAAAGAGACCCGAGGAGGCAGAGGACACAGAGAGACTAGAGGAGGCAGAGGCCACAGAGAATCCTGGGCATAGGCTACAGAGAGACCAGAGGATTGCAGAGGTCACAGAGAGACCAGTGGAGGTAGAGAGAGCAGAGGAGGCAGAGAAGGCAGAGAGGCCACAGGAGGCAGAGGCCACAGAGAGACCAGAGGAGGCAGAGGACACAGACAGACCAGAGGAGGCAGAGAGAGCATAGGAGGCAGAGAAGGCAGAGAGACCAGTGGAGGCAGAGGAGACAGAGAGACCAGAGGAGGCAGAGGCCATAGAGAGACCAGAGGAGGCCGAGGCCATAGAGAGACCAGAGGAGGCAGAGAGAGAGAGACCAGAGGAGGCAGTTAGAGCAGAGGAGGCAGATGAGGCAGAGAGACCAGAGGAGGCAGAGGCCACAGAGTGACTAGAGGAGGCAGAGGAGACAAAGAGACCAGAGGAGGCAGAGTCAATAGAGAGAGCAGTGGAGGCAGAGAGACCAGAGGGGACAGAGGAGGCAGAGAGACAAGAGAAGGCAGAGGTTACAGAGAGAGCAGAGGAGGCAGGGGCCATAGAAAGACCAGAGAAGGTAGAGGAGGCAGAGAGACCAGAGGAGTTAGAGGAGAAAGAGAGACCAGAGAAGGCAAAGGAGACAGAGAGACCAGAAAGGCAGATGCCTCAGAGAGACCAGAGGAGGCAGATGCCTCAGAGAGACAAGAGGAGGCAGCGGCCAAAGAGAGACCAGAGAAGGCAGAGGCCACAGAGAGACCAGAGGAGGCAGAGGCCACAGAGAGACCAGAGGAGGCAGAGGAGGCAGAGGACACAGACAGACCAGAGGAGGCAGAGGCCACAGAGAGACCAGAGGAGGCAGAGAGACCAGAGGAGGCTGAGGAGACAGAGAGACCAGAGGAGGCAGAGGCCACAGAGAGACCAGAGGAGGCAGAGGACACAGACAGACCAGAGGAGGCAGAGGCCACAGAGAGACCAGAGGAGGCAGAGGAGACAGAGAGACCAGAGGAGGCAGAGGCCCCAGAGAGACGAAAGGAAACCGAGGAGGCAGAGAGACCAGAGGAGGCAGAGGCCACAGAAAGACCAGGGGAGGCAAGGAGAGTCTAGAGGAGACAGAGGCCACAGAGAGACCAGGAGAGGCAGAGGAGGCAGAGAGACCAGAAAAGGCAGATGCTTTAGAGAGACCAGAGTAGGCAGCGCCCAGAGAGAGTCCAGAGAAGGCTGAGGCCACAGAGAGACCAGAGGAGGCAGAGAGACAGAGAGAGCAGAGGAGGCAGTTAGAGCAGAGGAGGCAGAGGAGGCAGAGAGACCAGAGGAGGCAGAGGCTACAGAGTGACTAGAGGAGGCAGAGGAGACAAAGAGACCCAAGGAGGCAGAGGCAACAAAGAGACCAGAGGAGGCAGAGGCAATAGAGAGACCAGTGGAGGCAGAGAGACCAGAGGAGACAGAGGAGACAGAGAGACCAGAGGAGGCAAAGGCCACAGAGAGACGAGAGAAGGCAGAGGCCACAGAGAGACGAGAGTAAGCAGAAGAGGCAGAGAGATTAGAGGAGGAAGAGGCCACAGAAAGACCAGAACAGGCAGAGAGTCCAGAGGATGCAAAGGCCATAGAGAGGCCAGAGGAGGCAGAGGCCACAAAGAGACCAGAGGAGGCAAAGGCCACAGAGAGTTCAGAGGAGGCAGAGGAGACAGAGAGACCAGAGGAGGCAGAGGCCAGAGAGAGAGACAGAGGAGGCAGAGGACACGAAGAGACCAGAGGAGGCAGAGGCAAGAGAGAGACCAGAGGAGATAGAGGAGACAGAGAGAGCAGAGGAGCCAGAGGCCACAGAGAGAGCAGACGAGGCAGAGGAGACAGAGATACCAGAGGAGGCAGAGGCCACAGAGAGATCAGAGGAGGCAGAGCAGGCAGAGGAGGCAGAGAGACCAGAGGAGGCAGAGGAGACAGAGAGACCAGAAAAGGCAGAGGCCACATAGAGACAAGAGGAAGTAGAGGACACAGACAGACCAGAGGAGGCAGAGGCCACAGAGAGACTAGAGGAGGAAGGAGACAGAGAGACCAGAGGAGGCAGAGGCCACAGAGAGACGAGAGGAAGCAGAGGAGACAGAGAGACCAGAGGAGGCAGAGGCCACAGAAAGACCAGGGGAGGCAAGGAGAGTCTAGAGGAGGCAGAGGCCACAGAGAGACCAGGGGAGGCAGAGGAGGCAGAGAGACCAGAAAAGGCAAATGCCTCAGAGAGACCAGAGTAGGCAGCGGCCAGAGAGAGACCAGAGAAGGCAGAGGCCACAGAGACACCAGAGGAGGCTGAGGCCACAGAGAGACCAGAGGAGGCAGAGAGACAGAGAGACCAGAGGAGGCAGTTAGAGCAGAGGAGGCAGAGGAGGGAGAGAGAGCAGAGGAGGCAGAGGCCACAGAGTGACTAGAGGAGACAGAGGAGACAAAGAGACCCGAGGAGGCAGAGGACACAGAGAGACTAGAGGAGGCAGAGGCCACAGAGAATCCAGGGTAGGCATAGGCTACAGAGAGACCAGAGGATTGCAGAGGTCACAGAGAGACCAGTGGAGGTAGAGAGTGCAGAGGAGGCAGAGAAGGCAGAGAGACCATTGGAGGCAGAGGAGACAGAGAGACCAGAGGAGGCAACGGGGCAGAGAGGCCACAGGAGGCAGAGGCCACAGATAGAGACCAGAGGAGGCAGAGGACACAGACAGACCAGAGGAGGCAGAGAGAGCATAGGAGGCAGAGAAGGCAGAGAGACCAGTGGAGGCAGAGGAGACAGAGAGACCAGAGGAGGCAGAGGCCATAGAGAGACCAGAGGAGGCCGAGGCCATAGAGAGACCAGAGGAGGCAGAGAGAGAGAGACCAGAGGAGGCAGTTAGAGCAGAGGAGGCAGATGAGGCAAAGAGACCAGAGGAGGCAGAGGCCACAGAGTGACTAGAGGAGGCAGAGGAGACAAAGAGACCAGAGGAGGCAGATTCAATAGAGAGAGCAGTGGAGGCAGAGAGACCAGAGGGGACAGAGGAGGCAGAGAGACAAGAGAAGGCAGAGGTTACAGAGAGAGCAGAGGAGGCAGGGGCCTTGGAAAGACCAGAGAAGGTAGAGGAGGCAGAGAGACCAGAGGAGTTAGAGGAGAAAGAGAGACCAGAGAAGGCAAAGGAGACAGAGAGACCAGAAAAGGCAGATGCCTCAGAGAGACCAGAGGAGGCAGATGCCTCAGAGAGACAAGAGGAGGCAGCGGCCAAAGAGAGACCAGAGAAGGCAGAGGCCACAGAGAGACCAGAGGAGGCAGAGGCCACAGAGAGACCAGAGGAGGCAGAGGAGGCAGAGGACACAGACAGACCAGAGGAGGCAGAGGCCACAGAGAGACCAGAGGAGGCAGAGAGACCAGAGGAGGCAGAGGAGACAGAGAGACCAGAGGAGGCAGAGGCCACAGAGAGACCAGAGGAGGCAGAGGACACAGACAGACCAGAGGAGGCAGAGGCCACAGACAGACCAGAGGAGGCAGAGGAGACAGAGAGACCAGAGGAGGCAGAGGCCCCAGAGAGACGAAAGGAAACAGAGGAGGCAGAGAGACCAGAGGAGGCAGAGGCCACAGAAAGACCAGGGGAGGCAAGGAGAGTCTAGAGGAGACAGAGGCCACAGAGAGACCAGGAGAGGCAGAGGAGGCAGAGAGACCAGAAAAGGCAGATGCTTTAGAGAGACCAGAGTAGGCAGCGCCCAGAGAGAGACCAGAGAAGGCTGAGGCCACAGAGAGACCAGAGGAGGCAGAGAGACAGAGAGAGCAGAGGAGGCAGTTAGAGCAGAGGAGGCAGAGGAGGCAGAGAGACCAGAGGAGGCAGAGGCTACAGAGTGACTAGAGGAGGCAGAGGAGACAAAGAGACCCAAGGAGAAAGAGGCAACAAAGAGACCAGAGGAGGCAGAGGCAATAGAGAGACCAGTGGAGGCAGAGAGACCAGAGGATGCAGAGGCCATAGAGAGGCCAGAGGAGGCAGAGGCCACAAAGAGACCAGAGGAGGCAGAGGCCACAGAGAGTTCAGAGGAGGCAGAGGAGACAGAGAGACCAGAGGAGGCAGAGGCCACAGAGAGACGAGCGGAAGCAGAGGCAAGAGAGAGACCAGTGGAGGCAGAGAGACCAGAGAGGGCATAGGAGGCAGACAGACAAGAGAAGGCAGCGGCCACAGAGAGACCAGAGGAGGCAGAGGAGGCAGAGAGACCAGAGGAGGCAGAGCCCACAGTGAGACCAGAGGGGGCAGAGGCCACCGAGTGTTCAGAGGAGGCAGAAAGACAGAGAGGCAAGAGGAGGCAGAGAGACGAGAGGATGCAGAGGAGGCAGAGAGAGCAGAGGAGACCGAGGCCACAGAGAGACCAGAAGAGGCAGAGGCCACAGAGAGATGAGAGGATTGCAGAGGTCACAGAGAGACCAGTGGAGGTAGAGAGAGCAGAGGAGGCAGAGAAGGCAGAGAGACCAGTGGAGGCAGAGGAGACAGAGAGACCAGAGGAGGCAACGGGGCAGAGAGGCCACAGGAGGCAGAGGCCACCGAGAGTTCAGAGAAGGAAGAAAGACAGAGAGACCAAAGGAGGCAGAGTGATTAGAGGACGATAGGATGCAGAGAGACCAGAAAAGGCAGATGCCACAGAGAGACCAGAGGAGCCAGCGGCAGCAGAGAGACCAGGGGAGGCAGAGAGACCAGAGAAGGCAGATGACACAAAGAGACCAGAGGAGGCAGAGAGACAGAGAGACCAGAGGAGGCAGTTAGAGCAGAGGAGGCAGAGGAGGCAGAGAGACCAGAGGAGGCAGAGGCCACAGAGTGACTAGAGGAGGCAGAGGAGACAAAGAGACCCGAGGAGGCAGAGGCCACAGAGAGATCAGAGGAGGCAGAGGCAATAGAGAGACCAGTGCAGGCAGAGAGACCAGAGGGGGCATAGGAGGAAGACAGACAAGAGAAGGCAGCGGCCACAGAGAGACCAGAGGAGGCAGAGGCCACAGAGAGACGAGAGGAAGCAGAAGAGGCAGAGAGACCAGAGGAGGCAGAGGCCACAGAAAGACCAGAAGAGGCAGAGAGTCCAGAGGATGCAGAGGCCATAGAGAGGCCAGAGGAGACAGAGGCCACAGAGAGTTCAGAGGAGGCAGAGGAGACAGAGAGACCAGAGGAGGCAGAGGCCACAGAGGGACGAGCGGAAACAGAGGCAATAGAGAGGCCAGTGGAGGCATAGAGACCAGAGGGGGCATAGGAGGCAGACAGACAAGAGAAGGCAGCGGCCACAGAGAGACTAGAGGAGGCAGAGGAGGCAGAGAGACCAGAGGAGGCAGAGGCCACAGAAAGACCAGAGGAGGCAGAACCCACAGTGAGAGGCAGAGGCAGAGGCCACCGAGAGTTCAGAGGCCACCGAGAGTTCAGAGGAGGCAGAAAGACAGAGAGGCAAGAGGAGGCAGAGAGATGAGAGGATGCAGAGGAGGGAGAGAGAGCAGAGGAGACCGAGGCCACAGAGAGACCAGAAGAGGCAGAGGCCACAGAGAGATGAGAGGAGGCAGAGGAGACAGAGAGAGCAGAGGAGGCAGAGGCCACAGAGAATCCAAAAGAGACATAGGCCACAGAGAGACCAGAGGATTGCATAGGTTACAGAGAGACCAGTGGAGGTAGAGAGAGCAGAGGAGGCAGAAAAGGCAGAGAGACCAGTGGAGGCAGAGGAGACAGAGAGACCAGAGGAGGCAAGGGGCAGAGAGGCCACAGGAGGCAGAGGCCACCGAGAGTTCAGAGAAGGAAGAAAGACAGAGAGACAAAAGGATGCAGAGTGATTAGAGGACGCATAGGAGGCAGAGAGACCAGAAAAGGCAGATGCCACAGAGAGACCAGAGGAGCCAGCGGCAGCAGAGAGACCAGAGAAGGCAGAGGACACAAAGAGACCAGAGCAGGCAGAGGCCACAGAGTGACTAGAGGAGGCAGAGGATACAAAGAGACCAGAGGAGGCAGAGGCCACAGAGAGACGAGAGGAAGCAGAGGAGGCAGAGAGACCAGAGGAGGCAGAGGCCACAGAAAGATCAGAGGAGGCAGACAGTCCAGAGGAGGCAGAGGCAATATTGAGACCATTGGAGGGAGAGAGACCAGAGGGGGCATAGGAGGCAGACAGACAATAGAAGGCAGAGGCCAGAGAGAGACCAGAGGAGGCAGAAGCCACAGAGAGACCAGAGGAGGCAGAGGAGGCAGAGAGACCAGAGGAGACAGAGGCCACCAAGAGTTCAGAAGAGGCAGAAAGACAGAGAGACCAGAGGAGGCAGAGAGACTAGAGGATGCAGAGAAGGCAGAGAGTCCAGAGGAGACAGAGGCCACAGAGAGACCTGAGGAGGCAGAGGAATAGAGAGACAAGAGGAGGCAGAGGCCAAAGAGTGACCAGAAGAGGCAGAGGCCACAGAGAGACGAGAGGAGGCAGAGGAGACAGAGAGACCAGTGGAGGCAGGGGAGACAGAGAGACCAGAGGAGGCAGAGGCCACAGAGAGACGAGAGGAAGCAGAGGAGGCAGAGAGACCAGAGGAGGCAGAGGCCACAGAAAGACCAGAGGAGACAGAAAGTCCAGAGGAGGCAGAGGCCATAGAGAGACCAGAGGAGGAGGAGGCCACAGAGAGACCAGAGGGGCAGAGGGCACAGAGAGTTCAGAGGAGGCAGAGGAGACAGAGAGACCAGAGGAGGCAGAGGTTACAGAGAACCCAGAGCAGGCACAGGCAATAGAGAGACCAGTGGAGACAGAGAGACCAGAGGGGCAGAGGAGTCAGAGAGACAAGAGAAGGCAGAAGCCACAGAGAGACCAGAGGAGGCAGAGGCCACAGAGAGATCAGAGGAGGCAGAGGAGGCAGCGAGATCGGAGGAGGCAAACGAGATAGAGAGACGAGAGGAAGCAGGGGAGGCAGAGACACTAGAGGAGGCAGTGGCAACAGAAAGACAAGAGGAGGCAGAGAGTCCAGAGGAGGCAGAGGCCACAGAGAAACCAGAAGAGGCAGAGGTCACAGAGAGAGCAGAGGAGGCAGAGGAGGCAGAGAGAACAGAAAGGCAGATGCCACAGATAGACCAGAGGAGGCAGCGGCAACAGAGAGACCAGAGAAGGCAGAGGCCACAGAGAGACCAGAGGAGGCAGAGGCCACAGAGAGAGCAGATGAGTCAGAGAGATAGAGAGACTAGAGGAGGCAGTTAGAGCAGAGAGACCAGATGCCACAGAGAGATCCAGAGAAGGCAGAGGCAAAAGACTGACCAGAGGAGGCAGAGGACACAGAGTCACTAGAGGAGGCAGAGGAGACAAAGAGACCAGAGAAGGCAGAGGCCACAGAGAGACCAGAGGAGGCAGAGGCATTAGAGAGACTAGTGGAGGCAGAGAGCATAGAGGGCAGAGGAGGCAGAGGCCACGGAGAGACCAGAATAGGCCAAGGAGGCAGAGAGACCAGAGGAGGCATTGGCCACAGAGAGACCAGATGAGGCTGAGAGACCAGAGAAGGCAGAGGACACAAAGAGACCAGAGGAGGCAGAGGCCACAGAATGACTAGAGGAGGCAGAGGAGGCAGAGAGACCAGAGGAGGCAGAGGCCACAGAGTGACTAAAGGAGTAAGAGGAGACAAAGAGACCAGAGGAGGCAGAAGCCACAGAGAGACCAGAGGAGGCAGAGGCCATAGAGAGACCAGTTTAGGCAGAGGCCACAGAGTGACTAAAGGAGGCAGAGGCCACAGAGAGACCAGAGGAGGCAGAGGAGGCAGAGAGACCAGAGGAGGCAGAGGAGGCAGAGGAGACAGAGAGACGAGATGAAGCAGGAGAGGCAGAGAGACTAGAGGAGGCAGAGGCCACAGAAAGACCAGAGGAGACAGAGAGTCCAGAGGAGGCAGAGGCCACAGAGAGACCAGAAGAGGCAGAGGCCACAGAGAGATCAAAGGAGGCAGGTTTTTTTGTTTTTTTCTAATGCACCAAGTTGCCAACTTTACTATTCCATAAAGAAAATTTAGAATAATAACTTCTGAGTACTTTGGCCCATACGTAAACAATGAAACATTAAACGAACCCATTAGCTCCAGACTCCAAACCTTCACTAACTGCATCAAGTTTTTTTGAGATGATAATATTACATAAATGCATGCTGGCGGTCACTTCCCGAGGTCCGATCAAGTGAAATGTCGTCTTTGATATGTCGTTCTGGGTGGCCCTAGGAGCCAGCGTGCAAAATTTGGAGAGGCTACGACATTGTTAAGGGGTCAAATAGTGTTCAGGGGTCAATGGTCAAAACCCGTTATAAGCTGTGTCTTTAGGAGGCTGAAACTTTTTTCACTTTGATCTAAAGCCAGCAACCTTTGATATGTCGTTCTGGATTGCCCCAGGAGGCAAAATTTGTAGAGGCTACGACATTGGTAAGGGGTCAAAAGGTCAACTAAGGGTATGAGCTATATGCCCTGACAAGAAAGGTGTCTTTTGATCATAATTTTTCCCCTTTGCTCTAGAGCTCTGCGCTGGATATGTGATTCAGGGTTACTCCAGGAGCCAGGGGAAAATTTGGGATTCCCACATGCCTATTTTGTCAATGTATTCACCCTAGTGGGGGCACTGGCGGTCACTTCGAGGTCGATCAAGAGAAATGTGGTCTCTTTTTCTCGACACAGCACGTGGAAGCGTGTGGTTAAAATTGGAGAGGCTACCACATTGTTAAGGGGTCGAAAGGTCAAAAGGGCATGCCCTAAAGGCCCAAAAAGGAGAGATGTCTTTGAGTCATCATTTTCTTCCCTTGACTCTAGAACCAGCCGCCTTGCCTATGTCGTTCTGGTTGGCCCTGAGCCAGCGTTTAAAAATTTGGAGAGGCTACGACATTGTTAAGGTATCAAATAATGTTCAGGGGTCAATGGTCAGAACCCGTTTTAGGCTGTGTCTTTTGTAGGCTGAAACTTTTTGCCTTTGCTCTAAAGCCAGCAGCCTTTGATATGTTGTTCTGGGTGGCCCCAGGAGCCAGCGTGCAAAATTTGGAGAGGCTACGACATTGGTAAGGGGTCAAAATGTCAACTAAGGGTACGAGCTATAGGCTCTGACAAGAAAGGTGTCTTTTTGACCATAATTTTTTCCCCCTTTGCTCTAGAGCTCTGCACTTCGGATATGTGATTCAGGGTTACTCCAGGAGCCAGGGGGAAAAATTTGGGATTCCCACCACCCATTTTGTTAATGTATTCACCCTAGTGGGGGCACTGGCGGTCACTTCCCGAGGTCCGATCAAGAGAAATGTGGTCTCCTTTTTCTCGACACAGTATGTGGAAGCGTGTGGTTAAAATTGGAGAGGCTACCACATTGTTAAGGGATTGAAAGGTCAAAAAAGGGCATGCGCTAAAGGCCCAAAAAGGAGAGATGTCTTTTGAGTCATCATTTTTCTTCCCTTGACTCTAGAGCCAGCCGCCTTGCCTATGTCGTTCTGGTTGGCCCCTGGAGCCAGCGTTTAAAAATTTGGAGAGGCTACGACATTGTTAAGGTATCAAATAATGTTCAGGGGTCAATGGTCAGAACCCGTTATAGGCTGTGTCTTTTGTAGGCTGAAACTTTTTGCCTTTGCTCTAAAGCCAGCAGCCTTTGATATGTTGTTCTGGGTGGCCCCAGGAGCCAGCGTGCAAAATTTGGAGAGGCTACGACATTGGTAAGGGGTCAAAATGTCAACTAAGGGTACGAGCTATAGGCCCTGACAAGAAAGGTGTCTTTTGATCATAATTTTTCCCCTTGCTCTAGAGCTCTGCGCTGGATATGTGATTCAGGGTTACTCCAGGAGCCAGGGGAAAAATTTGGGATTCCCACATGCCCATTTTGTCAATGTATTCACCCTAGTGGGGGCACTGGCGGTCACTTCCCGAGGTCCGATCAAGAGAAATGTGGTCTCCTTTTTCTCGACACAGTACGTAGAAGTGTGTGGTTAAAATTGGAGAGGCTACCACATTGTTAAAAGGTCGAAAGGTCAAAAAAGGGCATGCGCTAAAGGCCCAAAAAGGAGAGATGTCTTTTTAGTCATCATTTTTCTTCCCTTGACTCTAGAGCCAGCCGCCTTTGATATGTCGTTCTGGGTGGCCCCTGGAGCCAGCGTTGAAAATTTGGAGAGGCTACGACATTGTTAAGGGGTCAAATAATGTTCAGGGGTCAATGGTCAGAAGCCGTTATAGGCTGTGTCTTTTGGAGGCTGAAACATTTTCCCTTTGCTATAAAGCCAGCAACCTTTGATATGTTGTTCTGGGTGGCCCCAGGAGCCAGCGTGCAAAATTTGGAGAGGCTACGACATTGGTAAGGGGTCAAAAGGTCAACTAAGGGTGAGCTATAGGCACTGACAAGAAAGGTGTCTTTGATCATAATTTTTCCCCGTTGCTCTAGAGCTCTGCGCCGGATATGTGATTCAGGGCTACTCCAGGACCAGAGGAGGTAACGGGGAGGGAGACGAGAGGAAGCAGAGGCCACAGAAAGTCCAGAGGAGGCAGAGAGTCTAGAGGAGGCAAAGGCCACAAAGAGACCAGAAGAGGAGAAGGAGGCAGAGAGACCAGAAAAGGCAGATGCCACACAGAGACAAAAAGGAGGCAGCGGCCACAGAGAGAGCAGAGGAGGCAGAGGAGACAGAGAGACCAGAGGAGGCAGAGGCCACAGAGAGACTAGAGGAGACAGAGAAGGCAAAGAGACTAGAGGAGGGCAGAGGCCAGAGAGAGACCAGAGGAGGCAGAGGCCAAAGAGAGACCAGTGGAGGCAGAGGCAACAGAGAGAGCAGTGGAGGCAGAGGAGACAGAGTGACCAGAGGAGGCAGAGGCCACAGAGAGAACAGAGGAGGCAGAGGAGGCAGAGAGACCAGAGGAGGCAGAAGAGACAGAGAGAACAGAAGAGGCAGAGGCCACAGAAAGACCAGAGGAGGCAGAGTCCAGAGGAGGCTGAGGCTACAGAAAGACCAGTGTAGGCAGGGGAGACAGAGAGACCAGAGGAGGCAGAGGCCACAGAGAGACCAGAGGAGGCATAGGCCACAGAGTGACCAGAGGAGGAAATAAGGCAGAGACCAGAGGAGGCAGAGGCCACCGAGAGATCAGAGCAGGAAGAAAGACAGAGAGACCAGAGGAGGCAGAGAGAAATGAGGATGCAGAGGAGGCAGAGAGACCAGAAAAGGCAAATGCCACAGAGAGACCAGAGGAGGCAGCGGCCACAGAGAGACCAGAGAAGGCAGAGGCCACAAAGAGACCAGAGGAGGCAGAGGCAACAGAGAGACCAGAGCAGATAGAGAACACGGAGAGATTTGAGGAGACAGAGAAGGCAGTGAGACTAGAAGAGGCAGAGGCCAGAGAGAGACTAGAGGAGGCAGAGGCCACAAAGAGAGCAGTGGAGGCAGAGGCCAAAAAGAGACCAGTGGATGCAGAGGAGACAGATGGACCAGAGGAGGAAGAGGCCACAGAGAGGGCAGAGGAGGCAGAGGACACAGACAGACCAGAGGAGGCAGAGGACACAGAGAGACCAGAGGAGCCAGTGGAGGTAGAGGACACAGACAGACCAGAGAAGGCAGAGGCCACAGAGAGACCAGAGGAGGCAGAGAGACCAGAGGAGGCAGAGGACACAGAGAGACCAGAGGAGGCAGAGGCCACAAAGAGACAAGAGGAAGAAGAGGAGGCAGAGAGGCCAGAGGAGGCAGAGGCAACAGAAAGACCAAAGGAGACAGAGAGTCCAGAGGAGGCAGAGGCCACAGAGAGACTAGAGGAGGGAGAGTAGGCAGAGAGACCAGAAAAGGCAGATGCCAGTAAGAGACCAGAGGCCACAGAGAGATCCAGAGAAGGCAGAGGCCAAAGACTGACCAGAGGAGGCAGAGGACACAGAGAGACCAGAGGAGGCATAGGTCACAGAGAGACCAGTGGAGGCAGAGGCCACAGAGAGACCAGGGGAGGCAGAGGCCACAAAGAGAGTAGAGAAGACAGAGAAGGCAGAGAGACTAAAAGAGGCAGAGGCCGGAGAGAGACCAGAGGAGGCAGAGGCAATAGAGAGACCAGTGGAGGCAGAGAGACCAGAATGGACAGAGGAGGCAGAGAGACAAGAGAAGGCAAAGGAGACAGAGAGACCAGAGAAGGCAGAGGCCACAGAGAGACGAGAGGAAGCAGAGGAGGCAGAGAGACCAAAGAAGGCAGAGGCCACAGAAAGACCAGAGGATGCAGAGGCCACAGAGGGACGAGTGGAGGCAGAGGCCACAGAGAGACCAGTGGAGGCAGAGGAGACAGAGAGACAAGAGGAGGCAGAGGCCACAGAGAGACCAGAGGAGGCAGAGGACACAGACAGACCAGAGGAGGCAGAGGCCACAGAGAGACTAGAGGAGGCAGAGGACACAGACAGACCAGAAAAGGCAGATGCCTCAGAGAGAACAGAGTAGGCAGTGGCCAGATAGAGACCAGAGAAGGCAGAGGCCACAGAGAGACAAGGGTAGGCAGAGGAGGCAGACAGACCAGAAAAGGCAGATGCCTATGAGAGACCAGAGAAGGCAGTGGCCAGATAGAGACCAGAGAAGGCAGAGGCCACAGAGAGACCAGACGAGGCTGAGGCCACAGAGAGACCAGAGGAGGCAGAGAGAGAGAGTGAGAACAAAAGAGGCAGTAAGAGCAGAGGAGGCAGAGGAGGCAGAGAGACCAGAGGAGGCAGAGACCACAGAGTGACTAGAGGAGGCAGAGGAGACAAAGAGACCCGAGGAGGTATATGCCAGAGAGAGACCAGAGGAGGCAGAGGCAATAGAGAGACCAGTGGAGGCAGAGAGACCAGATGGGGCATAGGAGCCAGACAGACAAGAGAAGGCAGCGGCCACAGAGAAACCAGAGGAGGCAGAGGCCACAGAGAGACCAGAGGAGGCAAAGGAGTCAGAGAGAGCAGAGGAGGCAGAGGCCACAGTGAGACCAGAGGGGGCAGAGGCCACCGAGAGTTCAGAGGAGGCAGAAAGACAGAGAGACCAGAGGAGGCAGAGGCCACAGAGAGACTAGCGGAGGCAGAGGTAATAGAGAGACCAATGGAGGCAGAGAGACCAGAGGGGGCATAGGGGGCAGACAGACAAGAGAAGGCAGCGGCCACAGAGAAACCAGAGGAGGCAGAGGCCACAGAGAGACCAGAGGAGGCAAAGGAGTCAGAGAGAGCAGAGGAGGCAGAGGCCACAGTGAGACCAGAGGGGGCAGAGGCCACCGAGAGTTCAGAGGAGGCAGAAAGACAGACAGACCAAAGGAGGCAGAGAGACAAGAGGATGCAGAGGAGGCAGAGAGAGCAGAGGAGAACGAGGCCACAGAGAGACCAGAGGAGGAAGAGGAATAAAGAGACAAAAGGAGGCAGAGACCACAGAGAGACCAGAAGAGGCAGAGGCCACAGAGAGACGAGAGGAGGCAGAGGAGACAGAGAGACCAGAGGAGGCAGAGGCCACAGAGAATCCAAAAGAGACATAGGCCACAGAGAGACCAGAGGATTGCAGAGGTCACAGAGAGACCAGTGGAGACAGAGAGACCAGAGGAGGCAACGGGCAGAGAGGCGAGAGGAGGCAGAGGCCACCAATAGTTCAGAGGAGGAAGAAAGACAGAGAGACCAAAGGAGGCAGAGAGATTAGAGGACGAGAGGAGGCAGAGAGACCAGAAATGGCAGATGCAACAGAGAGACCAGAGGAGGCAGTGGCCACAGAGAGACCAGAGGAGGCAGAGGCCACAGAGACCAGAGGAGGCAGAGAGACCAGAGAAGGCAGAGGAGGCAGAGGCCACAGAGTGACTAGAGGAGGCAGAGGAGACAAAGAGACCAGAGGAGGCAGAGGCCACAGAGAGACGAGAGGAGGCAGAGGCAATAGAGAGACCAGTGGAGGCAGAGAGATTAGAGGGGACAGAGGAGACAGAGAGAAAAGAGAAGGCAGAGGCCACAGAGAGACCAGAGGAGGCAGAGGCCACAGAGAGACCAGAGGAGGCAGAGGAGTCAGAGAGACAAGAGGAGGCAGAGGAGACAAAGAGACCAGAGGAGGCAGAGGCCACAGAGAGACGAGAGGAAGCAGAGGAGGCAGAGGAGGCAGAGAGACCAGAGGAGGCAGAGGAATAGAGAGACAAGAGGAGGCAGAGGCCACAGAGAGACCAGAAGATGCAGAGACCACAAAGAGACGAAAGGAGGCAGAGGAGACAGAGAGACCAGTGGAGGCAGAGGCCACACAGAGACCAGAGGAGGCAGAGTTCACAGAGAGACCAGAGGAGGCAGAGGCCGCAGAGAGACCAGAGGAGGCATAGGCCACAGAGAGACCAGAGGATTGCAGAGGTCACAGAGAGACCAGTGGAGGTAGAGAGAGCAGAGGAGGCAGAGAAGGCAGAGAGACCAGTGGAGGCAGGGGAGACAGAGAGCAGAGGAGGCAGAGGCCACAGAGAGACCAGAGGAGGCACAGGCAATAGAGACCAGTAGAGACAGAGAGACCAGAGGGGCAGAGGAGGCAGAGAGACAAGAGAAGACAGAGGCCACAGAGAGACCAGAGGAGGCAGAGGCCACAGAGAATCCAGAGGAGGCAGAGGAGGCAGAGAGACCAGAGGAGGCAGACGAGACAGAGAGACGAGAGAAAGCAGGGGAGGCAGAGAGTCTAGAGGAGGCAGAGGCCATGAGAGAATCCAGAGGAGGCATAGGCCACAGAGAGACTAGAGGATTGCAGAGGTCACAGAGAGACCAGTGGAGGTAGAGAGAGCAGAGGAGGCAGAGAAGGCAGAGAGACCAGTGGAGGCAGGGGAGAGAGAGAGAGCAGAGGAGGCAGAGGCCACAGAGAGACGAGAGGAAGCAGAGGAGGTAGAGAGACCAGAGGAGGCAGAGGAGACAGAGAGACCAGAGGAGGCAGAGGCCACAGAGAGACGAGAGGAAGCAGAGGAGGAAGAGGAGGCAGAGAGACCAAAGGAGGCAGAGGCCACAAATAGATCAGAGGAGGCATACAGTCCAGAGGAGGCAGAGGCAATAGAGAGACCAGTGGAGTCAGAGAGACCAGATGGGGCATAGGAGGCAGACAGACAATAGAAGGCAGAGGCCAGAGAGAGACCAGAGGAGGCAGAGGCCACAGAGAGACCAGAGGAGGCAGAGGAGGCAGAGAGACCAGAGGAGGCAGAGACCACCAAGAGTTCAGAGGAGGCAGAAAGACAGAGAGACAAGAGGAGGCAAAGGCCACAGAGAGACTAGGGGATGCAGTGAAGGCAGAGAGTCCAGAGGAGAATGAGGACACAGAGAGACCAGAGGAGGTAGAGGAAAAGAGAGACAAGAGGAGGCAGAGGCCACAGTGAGACCAGAAGATGCAGAGGCCACAGAGAGACCAGAGGAGGCAGAGGAATAGAGAGACAAGAGGAGGCAGAGGCCACAGAGAGAACAGAAGATGCAGAGGCCACAGAGAGATGAAAGGAGGCAGAGGAGACAGAGACACCAGTGGAGGCATAGGCCATGAGAGAATCCAGAGGAGGCATAGGCCACAGAGAGACCAGAGGATTGCAGAGGTCACAGAGAGACCAGTGGAGGTAGAGAGATCAGAGGAGGCAGAGAAGGCAGAGAGACCAGTGGAGGCAGGGGAGACAGAGAGAGCAGAGGAGGCAGAGGCCACAGAGAGACGAGAGGAAGCAGAGGAGGCAGAGGCAACAGAGAGACCAGAGGAGGCACAGGCAATAGAGACCAGTAGAGATTGAGAGACCAGAGGGGGCAGAGGAGGCAGAGAGACAAGAGAAGTCAGAGGCCACAGAGAGACCAGAGGAGGCAGAGGCCACA
>JALDNG010002691.1:0-35165 GCA_024349245.1 Neodontobutis hainanensis | reverse complement strand
GAAGGATGAGACCACCTGCCGAGGGTGAAGGACAAAGTTTTTTTATATATATATATATATATATATATATATATATATATATATATATATATGTATGTGTGTGTGTGTGTGTGTGTGTGTGTGTGTGTGTGTGTGTGGAGAGAGACGCTGGAGAGGCACAGCAGCTGAGGCTGAGGCTCTGTGCAGTTTAAGGGCTGCACATTTTTATTTCAGTCCTCTAAAGGACAACTTAAAATAAGACTCATAATAATAATAATAATAATACATCAAATTTATATAGCGCTTTTCAGGGGACGCAAAGACGCTTTACATACATAAAGTACATACAACAGAACAATAAACAAAACAACATATTGCAAAGAGTTTATGACAGGTTATAACATTTCTTGAAAAGGTGTGTTTTTAACTGTCTCTTAAATGTTTCGAATGAGTCTGAGGTTCGGATTTGTGGAGGGAGGGAGTTCCAGAGGGAAGGGGCAGCTATGGCAAAGGCTCTGTCCCCCATGGTACGATGCTTGGATTTGGTGATGGGGGTGAGGAGATTTGAGTCAGAGGATCGGAGACGGCGGGAGGGGCAATGTCGTAGAAGGAGATCTGAGAGGTATGGGGGGGCAAGGTTATTGAGGGCTTTGTAGGTGATGAGGAGGACCTTGAAGTGAATACGGTACTGAATGGGAAGCCAGTGGAGCTGCTGGAGGACGGGGGTGATGTGTTCTCTGGTGCGGGTGTGGGTGAGTAACCGGACAGCTGAGTTCTGAACGTACTGGAGTTTCTGGAGGTCAGTGGAGGGGAGGCCGTAGAGGAGGCTGTTGCAATAGTCCAGTCTGGAGCTTATGAAGCTGTGGATGAGTGTTTCGGCAGCAGAGGTGGAAAGGGTAGGACGGAGACGAGCAATGTTTCGGAGGTGAAAAAACGATGTTTTGGTGATGTTTCGAATATGAGTTTTGAAGGATAGGGTGGGGTCCAAAGTGATTCCAAGATTCCTGATCAGGGGAGGGGGTAACTGTGTGGCCATCGATGGAGAGTGAGAAATCATGGGAGGAGGAGAGGAGGGATTTGGGACCAGTTATAATGATTTCAGATTTATTGCAGTTAAGCTTGAGAAAATTTGTTGCCATCCAAGATTTTATTTCATTGAGGCAGTTTGTGAGAGTGGAGACCGTCGATGGGGTAATGTTTTTGTGGAGAGGTATATTTGAGTATCATCAGCGTAGCAGTGAAAATGAAGTCCATGACGACGGATGATATGACCAAGTGGTAACATGTACAGTATAAACAGAAGGGGACCAAGCACCGAGCCCTGGGGGACACCATGTGTTACAGGGATGGTACGAGATTTGCAGTTGTTAATGGAAATGTAGTGGAATCTGTCAGAGAGGTAGGATTTGAACCAGGAGAGTGCTGAACCAGTTATGCCGATGTCGGATTGTAGACGATGGAGGAGGATGGAATGGTCTATGGTGTCAAAGGCAGCACTAAGGTCCAGGAGCAGGAGTATGGAGAGAAAACCGAGTCAGAAGCTAAGAGGAGGTCGTTTGTGACTTTGAGAAGGGCCGTTTCAGTACTGTGATGAGTGCGAAGCCAGATTGAAAGATTTCATATAACTGATTGGAGTGTAGATATTGCTTAAGTTGAGAGGCAACAGACCGTTCCAAGATTTTGGAGAGAAAAGGAAGATTTGATATAGGACGGAAATTTTCTGGGTTATCAGGGTCTAGACCGGGTTTTTGAGGATTGGTGTGAGGGTGGCAAGTTTCAGACTAGGGGAACAGTACCAGAAGTAAGAGAGCAGTTTATAATGTCCAGAAGAAATGGCGTGAGACAGGGGAGACACGATTTGAGCAGTGAGGATGGGATGGGGTCCAGGAGCAGGTGGAGAGTTTAATACCAGAGAGTAGTTTATTTAGGTCGTAGGTGGTTATGGGTGACAGGGAGAAGAAGCTGTTGTCATATCTTGGAGGAGGAACTTGCCTCAGGTCGGGGATGGGTGAATTTGTGGAAAGGTCTTTGTAAATGTTGTCTATTTTGGTCTGAAAGAACAACAAGAAGTTATTGCTTTTCTCTGTGGTGAATGAATGAGTGATGTTATCCATTGGATTAAGGAGTTTGTTTATTGTAGAGAACAGAGTGCGTGGATTTGAAGAACCAGAGTGTATGATACCAGAGTAGAATGAAGAATGGGCTTTACTGAGGGCTGTTTTGTACAAGTGGGTGAAGTCTTTGTAGGCTTGAACGTGTACTATTAGTCCTGTTTTCTTGTAGAGGCGTTCCAGTTGTCTGCGTTGTTTTTGAGTGCATGTAGGTCTGAGGTGTACCAGGGGCAGAGTGAGTGAATTTAACAGTCTTTGTTTTAACAGGGCAAGTTGATTAAGGCAAGTGGAGAGTGTATTGTTGTATAGTGTTACCTTGTCATGTATGGATGGTTGTTCAGGGAGTATAGATGCAGCTAAAGTGTCAGATATGCAGGCAGAGAGTGAGATTGGACAGAGGGACTTAATATTTCTGAAATTAATGGTACGGATTTGCTTAGATTTGGAGCTGGGTATGTCAGTGTGCATAGTTATAGCCAGATGATCTGAAATTGTGAGGTCCAAGTGTGTGATTGTTTTAATATGAAGGCCGGTAGAGCAAACCAAGTCCAGAGTGTGTCCGCAGCTGTGAGTGGGAAAATGAACATGTTGGGTGAAGTTAAAACAGTTTAGGATGTGCAGGAAGTCTGTTGCAGCTGTAGAGTTTGTGGAATCAATGTGAATGTTGAAG
This sequence comes from Neodontobutis hainanensis, assembly GCA_024349245.1. NCBI lineage: Eukaryota > Metazoa > Chordata > Actinopteri > Gobiiformes > Odontobutidae > Neodontobutis > Neodontobutis hainanensis. Next base: position 32,405 of record JALDNG010002691.1, on the reverse strand, counting down.
TCACCCATGAGGAGTATGGATGGGCAAACTGAGGATAGGTGAGTAAGGAATTCAGAAAAATCTGACAGGAAGGATTTATAGTATTTGGGAGGTCGATAGATTATTGCAATAGTTAGGGGATTGGGACCAGGAATTTTAAAAGACAGATGTTCAAAAGATGTAACAGCAGGAATGGGGAGTAGCTGGGGTTTGAGGCTTTGCTGGTATATGGCAGCAATTCCTCCACCACGACCCTCAGTCCGAGGCTTGTCCAAGTATAAAAATCCAGTGGGGTGGCTTGGTTTAATGAGAAGTAATCCAGTGGTTTTTGCCAAGTTTCGGTCAAGCAGAGTAGGTCCAGTTTTGTATCCATAATGAATTCATTTAGTATGAGGCTTTTGTTGCTGAGAGATCTTATGTTAAGCAGAGTAATCTGGAGAGACTTTTGTTTTGAAGGTGCCATAGCGGAGGTGGATATTGAGTGGAGGTTGAAAGCATTCACGTGACAGTTGTACTGATGACGTATCAGGTTGTTGTGGAAACGGGACGCGGAAGTGTTGCGAGTGTTGGACCAGATGATTGGGATGTTATCCGTCGTAGATTTGTTGAACAGTATACGGCGAGAGCCTCTATGGATGTATCGTTGACGTAGTAATAGTCCAAAGCTTTTTATTGTAGCGATGAGGTCTGTAGGCGGAGGCATGCAGCAGTTGAGTCTGTAAAGTTCCGTAGCTGTGTACCGTAGAGCCATGGTGGTGGAATTGAAGCTGGTGGTGGTGACGAAATGCCGTGAGCAGAAAGGCACATGAAGGAACATAAAAAAGGAGACTAACCAGAGCCTGTCAGTCGGAGGAAACCTAGCATTCATGAGCTAGCTTAGCCGTACCGAGATGAGTGAGTGGTAACCCGCCCAACCCAGCGGTATAGCAACTTCAGGCAGTTTCCAGGCTGTGACCGAAATGAATTTATGGTCGGTTTTGTTTGAAATATCCAGGTAAGAGTCTCATCTGTAGGAGTATCAATCAGCAAGGTTTGTTTTGTTTTATTTGTTCTATTCCGGAGTGAGAAGCGGCAGCCAAAACGCGCCAGCGTCCTCTCACTCTCATCAATGACAAAATGTGTAGTCTTTAATGGAACAACCGAAGTAACAAACACTGAAATTGTGGATTAACTGGACGTGGCCGGTCAGACCTGAAGGACACACAGGGCGAGCTGGGACAGAAGGTGAGGACAGAAGGCTCAGGACCCAGTATACAGGTTAGCCGAAACATGTCGTTGGCAGGAACAGGTTATCAAGCTCAAGTAATGCTGGATGTGTTCGTCTGGAGTCAGTAGAACAAACTGGCACCAGGAAGTGTGTGTTGGCTGCTAAAATACCTGCCTGATTGTATTGGCCGGCAGGTGTGCAGCACGGGAGTGGCTGGTTGCTCAGGTGACCTGACGAGTAGCCATGACACTGTGATAATTCTGTAGAAATATACTGCATTACATAGAGTTGTTATTGTTACACTTGAATATATTCCCAAGAACCTCCACTATTATTAACATAAAAATAATATTGCAGTTTAAGGGAGGCACATTTCAATCCTCTAGAGGAGAGAGATTTGATTGAATATTATTTTTATTTTTATTAATAAATAATTGCTCCAATAACTTGTTCTTGTCTCTGTTCAGAGCCAGTCAGGTTGGTGGGACAGTCCAGTGGCTGTGCTGGGACTGTGGAGCTGAGACACAGAGGAGAGTGGAGACGAGTGTCTGTCTCTGAAAACTGGGACCTGAAGTCTGCAGCTGCTGTGTGTCGAGACCTGGACTGTGGTTCAGCTGTTTCTGGAAAAAGAAGACGTTGTTATCCAGAGAAACCTGAGTGGAGGCTCAGATCTGGCTGTCTAAAGCAGACATCTGCTCTGAGAGAGTGTGTAGTGGAAAAATACGTCAGTGACACATTTTGTCTGGAAGCGGTGTGTTCAGGTAAATGAGCTGTTTATTGAATAACATTTTTTTTCTTACTTAAATTACAGCTGCATAAAATTATTTTTTAATTTATTTAAAATTTTGTGAAACATTATATTCTAGTAAACTGAGCTGAAAAGTTATAAATGTATTGTTTCCAAAGAAAAAGTGTCTCAGAAACAAGCTTCAGCAAAAGCAGATCTAAGAAAGAACTAAATATAAAACACAGGAACCTGTCTGAACCTGGTTGGTTTTTATTGAGGTACATCTGCAGTGAAACTTAAAGCTCCACTCCCTCATTTTCTTTTTGTCTCTGTCTCAGAGCCACTCTCCTCCAACAGCAGCAGAGGGACCTCTCCTGCTTCTCTTTATTCAACAAATAAAACCAGACCAAACTGAAGTTTAGAGTTTAGCGTTAGCCTAGCTCCGACTTCAGCGTCAGGATGACAGTTATCTCCTCCTCGTGAAACATTACGTGATTGAATTGACAGTATTTATCCATGTTTTACGTTGCCTTGCTTTTCTCTGTCGATGCTTTTCTTTTTTTTTTAACTGTTTCTCTGTTAAAAGACATATTCAGCTCAAAATACACTTTATCAGCAGCTGTTAAACTTCCTGGAACGTCACAAAACAAGCTGGTGTCGATCAATGAGAGTGCTTCTTTTTCAAGCGTGTGATTAGCCGTTATATGTTATAATTACTTTAACAATAAACTATTTGGGGTTGAAAACATTTTTCCAACTAGAAGAAAATCTGAAAATTTTACACAACACATGAGACTGGAGACTCTGTGATGCTCAAATGAGTCAGTCCTGTGCAGATACGATCACCGTCGATTGGTGCATAGATTGTAAATAAAATGGATGTAATCCACCCACGATATTGTCATTACGACAGGGCAATAAAATGGCGGTTACATCTGGGCTTTTCAGCTTTTACTGCAGAGTAAAACAATCGTTTTTAGATAGCATAAACGGAAATAATAACCAGAAGCGAGCTGGACCTAGAGTCGGTCGAACAACAGGTCGCTTGAATTATGCAAAACAACGACATCGCTCTGGACACCCGGGATATAGAGGCCTGCCCCTGTTGCCCGTAAGGACATTAATGACACTGAGAATCTCTACATATCATCACACTGACTCATTACTGATAACGAGGACGCTCTGAATGAACTGGAAATATTTGCATGTGATGAATATGAATCAATGAATGATATGTTAAACAATGTTGACCTGATATTTACTTCTACAAAGACAACAGTCTTAACTGTAAGTATTATAACGATGAACTTATTGCACTCAACAAACCAGAAACCAGAGGTGTAAAGTACTTAAGTAAATGTACTTCGTTACTGTACTTAAGTATTTTTTTGGCTACTTTGTACTTGTACTGAGTATCAAAAATATAAGCAACTTTTACTCTCTACTCAACTACATTTTTGATTGAATACTTGTACTCTTTACTCCACTACATTTGAACTGACACTTAGCGTTACTCGCTACATTGTGCAACAAACAGAAAAAGAAAGAGGGAAAAGGAGATGGCTTGTAGGATTTAAAGTGTGACGTCTGTGCTTGGAGGCTTGCAATATTCATGTTAACAAACTAGCTAGCGTTTGCTAACACTGGAAATATAGCAGCCATAAGGGGTTTAAATTTTTTGCTAGCTTAATGTGCAAAACTGAAGTTACTAAGCTAAAAACTGGAAAATATAAGGTAGCATGCCATGTACAATAAATTACAATCATTTGGAAAACAACTAATGCAATATCTCTGGTTTACCAAGATATCATGCAAAGATTTGCTCTAAACTTGGAGGCTTAATGTTAACATTAATTAAGTTAATGTTGCTACAAGCTACATTTAGTTTTTGGTTAAACCTGATGGTACCAATCCTATGCATGACATATCTCAATTTTATTAAGGTAAAATACTGGTAAATATAAGGTAGCATGTACAATAAATGACTATATAAAATATATAAAATACTAATAAAACATAACTTATGCAATAAGTCTGTTGTACCATGGAATCATTAATAGAGCTTGTTTAAGCATTAGCTAAATGGCCACTGTCCAGAGTGTACCCCGCCTCAGGCCCAAAGCTGCTGGGATAGTCACCCGCGACCCCTAATGGGACAAAGCGGTAGAAAATGAATGAATGAATTAATATTATACACATGACTTATGTTACAATTTATTACAAACTCGAAAGTGCTCTAGAATGTTTGGTAGCAACATTGTTTGTATTGGGCTGAGAACTGGCAAAAAATGTTGCTGCATAGCCCTCTTGCACTGGGTAGTTGCGCGCCTGAGTGCGAGCCATGATTAGACTTTTTTATTTTGTTTTTGTTTGATCATTTTACTGAAAAATATCTTTTTTATTATTTTACTTATGTACTTTTTGAGCACTTGAGTTTGACTAGGACAGACTTTGTTTCTGTGTTTTTGTTCTGCCGTGTCGAAATATTGAGGTGTTCAATTTCTTTTCTATATTAGGAAGTAAAACCTCATAAATAAACTTTCTTCTTTTTAACTGACCTACAATATCTCTTTGTGTTGAGGTCTAGTGCATCTTTGAGCCAACATTCAGTACGAGTATAATACTTAAGTACTTTTAAAATGGGATACTTTAAGACTTTTACTCAAGTTGTTTTTAAATTGGTGACTTGTAACTTGTAGTGGAGTAATTTTACAAAAGGCGTCTGTACTTTTATCATTATAGACATGTTTCTGCCAGAAACATGTCTATAATTCATTTCAATATTTGTAGTTTATACACAAGCTTGGAGAAATTTAAAGAATATCAAAGTTAAAATAATTGCTATTTCAGAAACCTGGATAAAGGAGGAGAGAACTGTTCATTTTACACTTGATGGCTGCCAAATAATATGTGGGAAAAAACCTAAACGTCAAACTGGTGGACAACATGACTTTATCGAATAATAATCTGTTTGAATGTGTCACGGTGAGATTAATTTGGGAAAACACAAAAACAGACTTGTTTTGGTAACACTTTATATTAACTGCACACTATTAAGCCTTAACAAAGCATTAACAGATGATCTAATAACAATCTGTAAATAATTAATAAATGGTTTTAATCATTATTAAAGGTTTACTAATTATTAATAAAGTGTTAATAGTCACCCTGCCGAGGAAGCTCATTTCGGTCCGGCCGTATCCGGGATCTTGTTTTTTCGGTCATGACCCAAAGCTCATGACCGTAGATGAGGGTAGGAACGTAGATTGACCGATAAATCGAGAGCTTTGCCTTACAGCTCAGCTCCTTCTTCACCACGACAGACTGGTACATTGACCGCATCACTGCAGAAGCTGCACCGACCCTCCTTCCCTCACTCGTGAACAAGACCCCAAGATACTTGAACTCCTCCACTTGAGCCAGGATCTCTCCACCAACCTGAAGGGGACAAGCCACCCTTTTCCGACTGAGAACCATGGTCTCGGACTTGGAGGTGCTGATCTTCATCCCAGCCGCTTCACACTCGGCTGCAAACCGTCCCAGTGCACACTGAAGGTCCTGGCTTGATGGAGCAAACATCATCTGCAAAAAGCAGTGACGAAATCCTGTGGTCCCCAAACCAGACTCCCTCCGGCCCCTGGCTGCGCCTAGAAATCCTGTCCATAAAGATAATGAACAGGCCTGAGGAGTGTCCCCAACCGCCACGTGATGTTGTAGAGGCGTGTCAACCAAGACAGCGCTACAACATCCAGAGACATGAGGTACTCAGGGCGTATCTCATCCACCCCAGTGCCTTGCCACCGAGGGGCTTCCCAACTACCTCAGTGACTTCAGCCCGGTGATGGACGAGTCCACCTCCAAGCCCTCGGCCTCTGCTTCCTCAGTGGAAGACATGTTGGTGGGGTTGTGTTGGCAGGGCACTGCTTCCCCCTCCTGAGGCGCCGGACGGTTTGCCAGAATTTTTTCGAGGTCGACCGATTTATTTTCCATGGCCTCACCAAACTACTCCCAGACCCGAGTTTTAGCCTCCGCAACCACCCATGCTGCAGTCCGCTTGGCCTGCCGGTACCTATCAGCTGCCTCAGGAGTCCCACTAGCCAACCAGGCTCGGTAGGTCTCCTTCTTCAGCTTGACGACATCCCTTACTTCCGGTGTCCACCACCGGATTCGGAATGATCACCCTTATGCTTGACTATGGTGTTCGTTATGGACAAACTGTTTCTAGCACAGAAGTCCAATAACAGAACACCACTCGGGTTCAGATCAGGGGGGCCGTTCCTCCCAATCACGCCCCTCCAGGTGTCACTGTTACTGCCCACGTGAGCGTTGAAGTCCCCAGTAGAACGACAGAGTCCCGGTTGGAGCACTTTCCAGCACCCCTCCCAGAGACTCCAAGAAGGCCGGGTACTCTGCACTGCCATTTGGCCCGTAAGCACAAACAGCAGTGAGAGACCTTTCCCCGACCCGAAGGCGCAGGGAAGCGACCCTCTCGTTCACCGGGGTGAACTCCAACACCAGCCCGCCGCCTCTCACCGCAGGCAACTCCAGAGTAGTGGAGAGTCCAGCCTCTCTCGAGGATTTGGGTTCCAGAGCCCAAGCTGTGCGTGGAGGTGAGCCCGACTATCTCTAGTCGGTATCTCTCAACCTCCCGCACAAGCTCAGGCTCCTTACCCGCCAGCGAGGTGACATTCCATGTCCCTAGAGCCAGATTCTGTGTCCGGGGATTGGGTCGTTGAGGCCTCCGCCTTCGACTGCCACCCAATCCACATTGCACCGGCCCCTTACAGCTCCTCCTGCAGGTGGTGGGCCCACGGGAGGTCGGCCCCATGTCGCTCCTTCGGGCTGAGCCCAGCCAGGCCCCGTGGGAAAGACCTGGCCACCAGACGCCGCATGCAAGCCCCAACCCCGGGCCTGGCTCCAGGGTGGGGCCCGGTTGCTCCATACCGGCGACGCCACGGTCCTTGATATTGAATTATCCATAAGGGGGTTTTAACAGCTCTTTGTCTGGCCCGTCACCTAGAACCTGTTTGCCTATTGAGACCCTACCAGGGGCATATAGCCCCCGACAACATAGCTTCTAGGATCATTCGGGCACTCAAACCCCTCCACCACGATAAGGTTGCGGTTCAAGGAGGGGTTCACTCATCCTACTTTATATTAATTACTGCACTGAAGTCTGGGTGAGTACCTTCAAGAGCCATTTTAGAGACATTATACAGACTCCAGAAAAAAACATTATTTATTTATTTATTCACACTTTTCATGAGGATTAATCCCTTAAGATGAATCCTCTTGTTTTTAAGGGGGTCTTCCTGCTCACATTCATTCACTAGGGACAATATAGAGTTGCCAATTAACCTATACATGTATGTCTTTCTTTGGACAGTGGGAATAAGCCGGAGTACCCGGAGAGAATCCTCGATAACATGTACATTATGTGGGATTTACAGATCATACAAACTCACTGTTTTTAAAATCATATACTCTAAAACTTAAATATATAGTGAAATTATAAACACTGTAAAGCTAAAAACAACCAACTTCCTGGTAACATCCTAATGTTTTTTGCTAGGGAAGACAGAAGGGGGTACAATTTAAGGGGAAAATATAATTTCAAGGTACAGTGTGTTTGTACCAAACAAAAAAGCAGTGTATCACCAGAAGTGGGGTGACTTTATGGAACAGACTAGATGACAATATAAAAGGGACATCAACACTTTTATAATTTAAAAAACTTTATAAGAATAGTATAATTAAGAAATACTTTGAAGTTAAACAAGGAATACTTAAGTAAACTAATATTACGAAAAATGTAACTAAATAATTATTCATTAATGCAAATAAATCTAAACATATTTAAATAATAACTAATTAATATTAACATTAACAGTTTTTTTTAAATTATGTTTTAAATTTAAAAATGGGTTGTACAGTTTTTACTTCAGCCCACAGTCTTTCGGTCATTGCAAACTTTATTTATATATATATATATATATATATATATATATATATATATATATATATATATATATATATATATATATATATATATATATATATATTTTTATATTTCTTGTATACCGAAATAAACTAAACTAATCTGTGTCCCTTGACTGTGTCTGTCTTTATTCAGCCTCTCTCTGTGTCCACAGACTCTGTCTCTGTCTTTATTCAGCCTCTCTCTGTGTCCACAGACTCTGTGTCTGTCTTTATTCAGACTCTCTCTGTGTCCACAGACTCTGTGTCTGTCTTTATTCAGTCTCTCTCTGTGTCCACAGACTCTGTGTCTGTCTTTATTCAGCCTCTCTCTGTGTCCACAGACTCTGTGTCTGTCTTTATTCAGCCTCTCTCTGTGTCCACAGACTCTGTGAGGCTCCATGGGCCCAGGCTGTGCTCAGGATCACTGGAGGTCCACTGGGACCAGTCCTGGACCTCAGTCTGTGAAGAGGACTTTGACCTACAGGATGCAGAGGTGGTCTGCAGGGAGCTGGGCTGTGGGGCTCCTTCTCTCCTCCAGGGGGCGCTCTATGGAGAGGGGGGGGCTCCTCTGGGGCAGACGTTCCAGTGTGAGGGCCATGAGTCTGCTCTGAGATACTGTACCAGGTCCAGCTCAGGGAACACCTGCTCATCTGGAAAAGCTGTAGACCTGACCTGCTCAGGTAAAAAGGGGCGGGGCTATCATACCACTGTGTGCTTCCCCCAATAACGTCTTCTTGTCTTTTTGGTTAAGACCTGGTTTAGTCCAGGTTGATTCCGGTTTTAAACCTGGTTTACTCCTGCTTCAGACCTGGTTTAGTTCTGGTTTAGTCCTGGTTTAGACCTGGTTTAGTCCACAAACTTTGACCCAGGTGTTCACACATTCTGGAGACTTGGCTCAAAGGCGAGCTTCACAGTGATGAACCGAAGCAGGTTTAAAAATAACAGTTTGAAGTAAGTTTGATATCTTTAGTTCTTTCTAAAAACTTATAAGTGTTATTTGGGTTTAATAAAAAAAAAAAATTAATAAATAAAATTTGTTTAAATGTGAATATGTTTAAATTTATTCTAAAGAGGAAGAATTCCAGTTTTTCTGCAATCATTTTATTTTGAAGAGCAGCCTTCACTGTAAAACACATCCACAGCTGTTAATGCTGCGAGGACCGGCTCGTGCTCACTTTAGTTTTTTTTTATAAATGTGAGAAAAGAAATCACATCCTCCTCAAATGGTTTGATCCACCCATTAATGCTACCGCTGCCTCTCTGTTCTCTCCCGAGCGACGGACAAGCCTCAGGAGCTGTTGAAGAGTTTACATTAACATTTGATTGTGTTTTGGGAGAAGCTCAAAGAGGGACAGAGGAGGTCACAGAAGGACTGGAGCAGGGTGAGCAGGTGATGAGTTCAGAGACAGCACCAGGTGAGACACAGGACAATATTAGCCCAGACTCTAAAGCCAGCTGTGATCTGAAGAATACTAACTGTGTGAACAAGAAACATTTGTGAAGCAGTCCTGCCCAGTAGCACAGGCACAGATGTAGAAGCAGGTCTCAGGTCAGCTGTAGATAGTGACAGAAGCCTAATGAGAGGCCTTTAGTCGCTTTGTTTGTTGATCTTATGGATTATGTGCATGAATTTAGCAGGTGACACTGAAGTAGTCTTGCATGTTGTTCAAAGTGGGATGAGGGTCTCAGGTGAGGAATAGACTCATGTCAGTAAAGAGTCTAATATAAATGAGGTCCTACTGTGGAATACATTTCTTTAGGAGACAGAAGCAGTCCTGCAGAGAGTAGTTCAAACTCAGGGAGAGAGACGCTGGAGAGGCACAGCAGCTGAGGCTGAGGCTCTGTGCAGTTTAAGGGCTGCACATTTTTATTTCAATCCTCTAAAGGACAACTTAAAATAAGACTCAGAATGACAAAATGTGTAGTCTTTAATGGAACAACCAAAGTAACAAACACTGAAATTGTGGATTAACTGGACGTGGCCGGTCAGACCTGAAGGACACACAGGGCGAGCTGGAACAGAAGGTGAGGACAGAAGGCTCAGGACCCAGTATACAGGTTAGCGAAACATGTGGTTGGCAGGAACAGGTTATCAAGATCAAGTAATGCCGGATGTGTTTGTCTGGAGTCAGTAGAACAAACTGGCACCAGGAAGTGTGTGTTGGCTGCTAAAATACCTGCCTGATTGTATTGGCCGGCAGGTGTGCAGCACGGGAGTGGCTGGTTGCTCTCTGACACTGTGGGGGTGGCAGTGGATCAGTGGGTAGAGCAGTCGCCCTTCAACTGGAAGGTAGGCGGTTCGATTCCCACTCTCCCCACAGTTCATACTGTCGTTGTGTCCTTCATTATCGTTATTATCTTTTATTAGTACTGTTCATTCTGTTCATGTAATATCATTCTGTACTTGACATGGGTATGTTACCACCCACCTGGCCTCTACGTTATGGGAAAAGTAATCTTCATCTCCTCCTAAACACTGTGTGTCCTGCTGGATATAAAAACCCATGTATTATTTACCTCTTTAACCAAACCTCCCGCTGTACCATTGTTACTGTGTGTCTGTGTGCCTTGCAAGGATTAAAAGCGGACTATTCTTTTCAAATCATATATGCTCTCTATCGTTTGCTCATTTAATCAGTAAAGGAAAATTCTTACTGTGTGGTTAAACATTACGGGCTAGAACTCAGCTATCTGTGTGTGAGATGTGGTGATGATATCTGAACTGAAAATGAGAAAAGAGCAGAGAGACGAAGAGAGGACAGAACACAGACGTCTGGCTGTGGAACAACTGCACTATTTGAGTTTTTAATTAGGTAAACAGCTGTTAACATTTTTTTGTGTGTGTGGTTGTGAACCCAAAACTTCCGGGAGTAGTAGTTTGGGATTCTTGCAGACGTTTAGTGGGCTGCATGTATTTACATTTTCAGTTTCAGTTTTCTAGACAACTGCTCAGAAGAACCCATGGTGCTGATTGTTGTGGCATGGTCAGATGAGTCTGGGCATTTAAAACCTTTGAGATTGACATCACCTGGTCTATTCAGACGATGATTGAGAACAATCCATGACACTGTCAGGTCTTAGCTTGCCAAAGTGGGCAGTACAAGGTATTAACTCTGCAGGGTGCCCAAACTTTTGCAGACACCATTTTTTTGTTTTTTTGTTTTGAAAGTGTAAATGATGGAAATAAAATCGAACTTTTAAAATTATTATAAGGATGTTTTGATGTTGATCTATAGTAAAGATTGTTGACTCGATAGATTGTAAGCTTGATAAATAATATTGCAGTTTAAGGGCTGCACATTTCAATCGTGTAGAGAGAGAGATTTGATTTAATATTATTTTTTATTTTTATTTATAAATAATTGCTCCAATAACATGTTCTTGTCTCTGTTCAGAGCCAGTCAGGTTGGTGGGACAGTCCAGTGGCTGTGCTGGGACTGTGGAGCTGAGACACAGAGGACAGTGGAGACCAGTGTCTGCCTCTGGATTCTGGGACTGGGACCTGAAGTCTACAGCTGCTGTGTGTCGAGACCTGGACTGTGGTTCAGCTGTTTCTGGAAAACTAAGATATGATTTTCCAGAGAGACCTGTGTGGAAGGTCAGAGGTGACTGTGTAAAGCAGACGTCTCTGAAAGAGTGTGTAATGGAAACAGACGACAGACTCAGAGATGGTCTGGAAGTGGTGTGTTCAGGTAAAAAAGCTGTTTATTGAATTTAATTATTTAATTACTTATTTAAATTACAGCTGCATCAAATTATTTCAGATACATTTTTCAGTTTATTTGTTTTTGTGAGAAATTTAGATTTGTCTTTTTTTTATTTTGTGAAACATTATATTGTAGTAAACTAAACTGAAAAGTTATAAATGTATTATTTCCAACAAAAAGGTGCCTCAGAAACAAGCTCCAGCAAAAGCAACTCTAAGGAAGAACTAAATATGAAACACAGGAACCTGTCTGAACACCTGGTTGGTTTTTATTGAGGTATATCTGCAGTGAAACTTAAAGCTCCACTCCCTCATTTTCTTTTTTTGTCTCTGTCTCAGAGCCACTCTCCTCCAACAGCAGCAGAGGGACCTCTCCTGCTTCTCTTTTATCCATCCATTCATCCATCTATCCATCTTCTACAGCTTATTCGGGGTCGGGTCGCAGGGGCAGCTGTCTAAGCAGAGACACCCTGACTTCCCTCACCCCACACACCTCCAGAGAGACCTTCAGGTCCCAGGCCAGCCGAAAAACATAGTCCCTCCAGCTTGTCCTAGGTCTTCCCGAGGTCTCCTCCCAGTGGGACATGCCCGGGACAACTCCCTAGGAGGCGTCCAGGAGGCAAACTCAAATCAGATGCCTGAGCCACCTCAGCTGGCTCCTCTCGATGTAAAGGAATAGCAGATCTACTTTGAGCTCCCCAAGTGATCGAGCTCCTCACCCTATCTCTAAGGAGCGCCCTGCAGAAAAAGCTCATTTCGGCCGCCTGTATCCGGGATCTTGTTCTTTCGGTCATGACCCAAAGCTCATAACCATAGGTGAGAGTAGAAACGTAGATCGACCGGTAAATCGAGAGTTTTGCCTTACAGCTCAGCTCCTTCTTCACCACGACAGACCGGTACATCGACCGCATCACTGCAGAAGCTGCACCGATCCGTCTGTCGATCTCACGTTCCCTTCTTCCCTCCCTCGTGAACAAGACCCCGAGATACTTAAACTCCTCCACTTGAGGCAGGAGCTCTCCACCAACCTGAAGGGGACAAGCCACCCTTTTTCCACTGAGAATCATGGTCTCAGACTTGGAGGTACTGATCCTCATCCCGGCCGCTTCACACTCGGCTGCAAACCGCCCCAGTGAACACTGGAGGTCCTGGCTTGATCATCTGCAAAAATCAGAGACGAGATCCTGTGGTCCCCAAACCAGACTCCTTCCGGCCCAAGACTGCGTCCATAAAGATAATGAAGAGGACAAAGGGCAGCCCTGCCAAACTCCAACATGCACCGGGTACAGGTCTGACTTACTGCCGGCAATGAATCCGACCAGAACAGCCGGACCGAACAGCCCTTAGCAAAAGGCCCCGGACCCCATAATCCCTGAGCACCCCCCACAGAGCGCCACGTGGGACATAGTCGAACACTTCTCCATATCCACAAAGCACATGTGGACTGGTTGGGCAAACTGCCATAAACCCTTCAACCCCTGGAGAGGGTATAGAGCTGGTCCAGTGTTCCGAACGAAATCCGCATTGTTCCTCCTGAATCCGAGGTTGGGCTATCTGCCTGCATTCTCCCCTCCAGTATCCTGGCATACACTTTGCCGGGGAGGCTAAGGAGTGTGATCCCTCTGAAGTTGGAACACACCCTCTGGTCCCCCTTTTTGAAAAGAGGGACTACCGCCACGGTCTGCCAGTCCAGAGTTCTAGACATGTTGTTCGGGTTGAGGAGATTCTCAAAGTATTGTCCAACAATATCCTCAGTTAAAGTCAGCAGATGTACACCTCTCCTGTAAACAATGTTGGCAGGGCACTGCTTCCCCCCCTGAGGCACTGAACAGTTTGCCAGAATTTCTTCTAGGCCGACCGATAGTCTTTTCGTTGGCCTCACCAAACTCTTCCCGGACCCAAGTTTTTGCCTCCACAACCACCCGGGTTGCCGCCCGCTTGGCCTGCCAGTATCCATCAGCTGCCTCAGGAGTTCCACAAGCCAACCAGGCTCAATAGGTCTCCTTCTTGACGGCATCCTTTACTTTGGGGCTTGCCGCCATGACAGGCACCAAAGACTTTGCAGCCACAGCTCAGAGTGGCCGTGTTGACAATGGAGGTGGAGAACATGGTCCACTCGGACTCGATGTCTCCAGTCTCCCTCAGAAACTGGTCTAAGCTCTGCCGGAGGCGGGAGTTGAAGCTCTCTCTGACAGGGGACTCAGCCAAACATTCTCAACAGACCCTCACAGTACGTTAAGGCCTACCGAGTCTGTCCAGCTTTCTCCCCCGCCATCGGCTCCAACTCACCACCAGGTGCTGATCAGTTGACAGCTTTGCCCCTCTCTTCACCCGAGTGTCCAAGACATACGGCTGGAGGTCAGATGAAACAACTACAAAGTCAATCATCGATCTCTGGCATAGGGTGTCCTGGTGCCATGTGCACTGTTGGACACCATTATGCTTGAACATGGTGTTCATTATGGACCAACTGTGACTAGCAGAAGTCCAATAAAAGAACACCTCTCGGGTTCAGATCCGGGGGGTAGTTCATCCCAATCACACCCCTCCAGGTGTCACTGTCATTGTCCATGTGAGCGTTGAAGTCCCCCAGTAGAATGACGGAGGACCCGGTTGGAGCACTTTCCAGAACCCCTGCCAGAGACTCCAAGAAGGTCAGGTACTCTGCCATTTGGCCCGTAGGAAGGAAGTACAATCAGTCCAGTTTTAAAATCTCTGCACTGGCTTCCTGTTGCTCAGAGAATAGACTTTAAAACAGCACTGCTGGTTTACAAGTCTCTTGATGGTTTAGCACCAGAATATTTTTCTGAAATGCTAGTTGCTTATGAACCTCCTAGGTAGAGTTGTGCCGGATACTCGTCTGAAACGAGTATCCGGCACTTTTGCCGAGTACGAGTATTATACGAGTAAAACAAGTCAATATCTGTGATTGTGTAACCCATGTCACATGAAAAATAGTTCCTTCTCATTCGCGGATGCTTTCCGCTGGACAAAGTAAGTTCCGGCGCAGGGATATTCCCAGCATCTGGTTCCTACTGTGGCTGCAGTCTGCTAAGTGGACAAACACTTCATAAAGTAAAGCAGCGTTTAAGTTTCAGCAAAAACCTGGAACAGCCTGAACTTTAACAATGTTCAAGGGGAGGTTAAAAACCTTCCTCTTTAGCTCTGCCTACAGTACAACTCAGTGTTTTTTTTTTATCTGTACTCTTCTTTTTAAATGTTTTTCATTTTTCTTATGTTTCTTAATCTAAATCTTGTAAATTGTCTTATTTCTGTAAAGCACTTTGAGTTTCCCAGTGTATGAATAGTGCTATATAAATAAAATTGCCTTGCCTTGCCTAGGCCTGAGAAAGACCTGGTTCTTGTCTCTTCACAGATTTACTGACTCCTCCGAACATCTCCCTGTCTGACGGGGTCTCCGAGGCCCAGCCTCAGGGGCTCCGGGTGCTGCTGGGCTCAGACTTCAGCGTCACATGCTCTGTCCAGCCTCAGTTCCCAGGAGGCTCCTTCCAGCTCATCTGTCCCACTGTGGACCCAGCTCAGAACCACACCCTGCCAGCTGTCAATCACTCTGCCCACTTCCTGTTCTCTGACGCTGGCCCCGCCCACAGAGGAGGCTACACCTGTGTTTATCACCTCCATGTTTTCTCCCACAACTTCTCGTCTCAGAGCCAGACCCTCTATCTCACTCTTGGAGGTAAGTCTCTACAAACCTGTGTCTTATCCTCCCAGACACACATTTATGTTTTAATAAAGTCTATAAACCCTGTCCTAAAAAGATACAAGCCACTGCAACAAAAGCACTTTCCATTTCTACATGTGATGTGTTGATGTGTTTCAGCCTCTGTCTCAAAACTGATCATATGGGTCCTCGTCATCCTCCTGTTGGTGTTCATATCCATCCCTGCCCTCTACTTCTACTGTCAGGTACTGTTCTCACCTGTGTTCTACTGTCAGGTACTGTTCTCACCTGTGTTCTACTGTCAGGTACTGTTCTCACCTGTGTTCAGTCCGCTCTACTGTCAGGTACCGTTCTCACCTGTGTTCAGTCTGTTCTACTGTCAGGTACTGTTCTCACCTGTGTTCAGTCCGTTCTACTGTCAGGTACTGTTCTCACCTGTGTTCAGTCTGTTCTACTGTCAGGTACCGTTCTCACCTGTGTTCAGTCTGTTCTACTGTCAGGTACCGTTCTCACCTGTGTTCAGTCTGTTCTACTGTCAGGTACTGTTCTCACCTGTGTTCAGTCTGTTCTACTGTCAGGTACTGTTCTCACCTGTGTTCTACTGTCAGGTACTGTTCTCACCTGTGTTCAGTCTGTTCTACTGTCAGGTACCGTTCTCACCTGTGTTCAGTCTGTTCTACTGTCAGGTACCGTTCTCACCTGTGTTCAGTCTGTTCTACTGTCAGGTACCGTTCTCACCTGTGTTCAGTCTGTTCTACTGTCAGGTACCGTTCTCACCTGTGTTCAGTCTGTTCTACTGTCAGGTACCGTTCTCACCTGTGTTCAGTCTGTTCTACTGTAAGGTACCGTTCTCACCTGTGTTCAGTCTGTTCTACTGTCAGGTACCGTTCTCACCTGTGTTCAGTCTGTTCTACTGTAAGGTACTGTTCTCACCTGTGTTCTACTGTCAGGTACTGTTCTCACCTGTGTTCTACTGTCAGGTACAGTTCTCACCTGTGTTCAGTCTGTTCTACTGTCAGGTACTGTTCTCACCTGTGTTCAGTCCGTTCTGTCACGGCCCCTCCTCTGCTGGGCAGGGGCGGTTCCTCCTGCTGGCAGGAAAGGGTCGTGAGTGGTTGGAACCACCTGGGCTCAGCCATTTAAGCCACGTGTTAACCCTTCTTCTTGCTCTCTTTCCGTGTCTCTGTCTGAGCTCCTACAGGTATGGTTTGGTTAGATATCTTGCTTTAAGGTTGTCTTTAGGTTTGCAATCAGGCATGTTACACATACAGATTCACCCATCCGGGCACCCTACATACACCACTGAGTCAGACAAACTCACACTCCATTCCTTTTCTCTGTCAAAGTTATTGATTTTAGTTTGATTAATAAATACTTTTGTATAATATATAATATAATATATATAACTGGTTACCCAATGATGAAAGACAATGAAACATGACATGCCGGCTCTGACATTTCCGGCCAAACTAGGTCTGCGTCCAGTGCTAGAGAAGCAGAGCACCGAGATGACTAATGGGCTACTGGAACAAGAACAAGACGGAGGCTCTGTTGGAATGCTCCAGTAGACCTAGTCAGAGGGGTTACTTGCAGAGGATGTGGGATGAAACCAACAATCAAGGCTTACACTGAAGTGTTCCAACATCCACAACAGCTGTTGTCAATCCATCCATCCATCCATCCATCTTCTACCGCTTATCCGGGGCCGGGTCGCGGGGGCAGCAGTCTAAGCAGAGAAGCCCAGACTTCCCTCTCCCCAGACACTTCCTCCAGCTCTTCCGGGGGGATACCGAGGCGTTCCCAGGCCAGCCGAGAGGCATAGTCCCTCCAGCGTGTCCTAGGTCTTCCCGAGGTCTCCTCCCGGTGGGACATGCCCGAACACCTCCCTAGGGAGGCGTCCGGGAGGCAGCCGAACAGATGCCCGAGCCACCTCAGCTGGCTCCTCTCGATGTGAAGGAGCAGCGGCTCTACTTTGAGCTCCTCCTGAGTGACCGAGCTCCTCACCCTATCTCTAAGGAGCGCCCGCCACTCTGCGGAGAAAGCTCATTTCGCCGCCTGTATCCGGGATCTTGTTCTTTCGGTCATGACCCAAAGCTCATGACCATAGTTGTCAATTTGAAGCAGTTTTTCTTTTTCTGCAAAGCCGTGCTTATTTTCCACATATTATAGATCGTAAAGTTTTTATTTAATTTTGATCACTTAAAATAATAAAATTTAAACTAGTTTATTCAACAACTCATCAACTAAAAGACACTCCCTTTATATATTTACAAACCCAATTCCAAAAAGTTGGGACACTACAGATTATGAATAAAATAAGAAATGCACTAATTTACAAATCTCAAACTTATTTTATTCAGGACACAACATAGATAACATATCAAATGTAAAAAGTGAGACAATTTGGATTTCATTAGAGCTACACATTTCAAAAAAGTTGGGACAGGATGCAATAAGAGGCCGGAAACATAAATGTTTTTATAAGGAACATTAAACACACAACGTCACAAACTGTTGTCTCTGAGTTCAACAGCTCTGGATCCAATTGCATATTTAGTTGAGTTACAGGTTTTGAAATAATATTCATTACCTTTTAAATTAAATCAGCTTTTGAACCAAGCCTTTCTCATGGAAAACCCTTTAACAGTCCTTGATAAAGGGCACCATCATACAGCGATATACCTCTGTCCACAACCTGTTTACATCCTGTTACAAAAGACGGCTCTGGTCTCTAGAGCTAAGCAAAGAGTCTTCATATTAACGACATATAGTGGACTACACAGAATTTTAAATTTATAATGGTTTTATTTTTGTTTGCTATGGACCAATTCTGTGTCTGAAATGAAGGTGGGAAATTGCTAACATTCTTACAACATAAAAAAGCTGTCATTATTATTGGGGCCATTGTATTTGACTTGTCTGTGGTGTTCCTGTAGGAGGTGATCCAGACAATTTAGGTTGTGTTAATAAATGTTACAAACATCAGAAATAGACAAAGATTTGAATAAAACTAATTTAATGTGTTCAAGACCTGGTTGATAATACCTTCAGCAGTTAATTAATTAGTGAAACTAAGTTTTTTATAAAATCCAATAAATGATGATATCCATTATTATATATTTACAATCATTGGTTTGAACCAGTCACGTGGTACTCTGTGTGTGGTCATGTGATTTGGAAAAACAGTTGATTTTGGAAAACGGTTGATTTTCAGTTGTGTTGAAAAGGTTCATTACTTCAGAAATCTTCACTTTCCCCATCATTGTCATTTTACAGACGAAGGTATGACAGATGTGACAGGAAGCAGTGAACCTCCTTCCTTCGACGGAAGAATTTGGACAGGTTATAATGGAGACCATGAAAAACATCCGTGTCAGTCAAAAGGAGATAGGACATCCGATTGAGTGACAGACTTTATTGCTATAAATAAATAGAGGGAAGTAAAGGGCGGGAATCACAACAAAACACAGGTGCCACACATTATTCAAAATAAAACACAACAAAATGAGAAAAAGAAATAAAAAACATAACACCTTTGTAATAGCTTCAATAGGAACAAGGAAGTATCCTCATTGACCTTATTTTGTAGCTGTGCCACAAGTTTGCAGTATACAGGGGGCAACAGAACGTTCTAAAAAGTGCAGTTTTAACATTGGCAGGGCACATGTTGAATTTACGGACGAGCATGTTTGCCTGACCATATAACTTGCATTGCTGCCTATACATGTCTCTGTCATCCGAGAGGTCACAAGTGACATAATGTCCAAGCTATTTAATCTCATTTGTGGCTTGAGAGCATTTCCAAACAAATAAAATTTAGGAATTCAACTGGAGGCTTGTAGTTCAAATACTATAAATCACAAAGCTTTTAAAAACATATTTATAAAAGAGGACAATGTATTAGTGCAAACATTGTCCACTGAAATTAAACAGGTCTGAGTTTTAGGAGATACACCTGAAAAAGCTTAAATCTTTGAGCCATAATGCATCTAATGGTAAACATTCTACCCATAGCAACAGTAACCAAGCGGAGTGTGGCAGTGGGTGGGGCTTAACAGCTGACATTCTATATACTGATGACATCACATAGCGATAGCCTCGTGACCAGAGTTTAAAGTCTATGAGTGAACCGTGGGTTTAAGTATATTCATTTAAATCACTCGAGAGAGAGGACATACTTTTCATTGACAGATAATTTGTATATTAGCATTAGGAAGAGACTGAATTTAGAAAGAAGTTTGTAGAACAGAAGTTAGAGAAAAACACTCTTAAAAAAAACTAGCCATGCAGGAAGCCATCATTTCTGCATTAAGGAAGGAAGAAGCCAAATGGCAAAAGAAAGAACTGGAATGGGCGGAAAAAGAGAAGATCTACAAAGAGAAAGAGATGCAATGGCAGGCCGACGCCAAGCATTGGAAAGAGAAAGAAAATAAGTACAAGGAACAGTTTCAGGTGTATGTAGAGCAGCAAAAAGAGTGGAACAAAGCTGTACTGGAGTGGGAGTCCAAGGAACAGTGCTGGTTGGAGAAGGAGAAAAGGTGGACGGAGCCCCAAATTGGTTTGGAAATTGCAGTTCAACAAGACTCTGCCACAGCAGAGGATCCTATTATCACAGTGGTGAAAGCCAACAAGGACCAAGCAACAAACGCTGACAGTAGAGTTCTTATGGTGGCTCATATTGAACTCGGAAAGCAAATGGGTGGTGCAAAAGCTAACACTGACTCCTACCACTCCACCATAGAAGTAAAAGTGAAAGTTAAGGAAGTAGGACAAGCTCCCACAGTGAAAAAAATTATTGAACACCAAAGTCACTCTGAGACCTACAGCCTCCCTCTGAAAATGGACATGGACAGCAACGTATTATTAAAGTTCCCAGCTGAACCTCACAGTGGACCAGCTGATCTTAAGATTGAACTGGACTCTGAAATTGCCCGCTTGGTAGAAGTTGAAGGGGCCCAGGATTTAAGGGCGACACCGCTTGACAATCCGGCACCCGAGCCTTCTGATGCTGACGTCACAAGAGAGACTGAAGGTGAAGTGGTCCAAAATGAATCACCAGAGCTCCAGACAGATGACAAAGGCGAGTCCACCAGCAACAAATTGGCAAATGATGAGGTTCCTGTGTTTCAGTGTGAACTTGGTAAGTTAACTACTGAAGCCCAAGGTAATGTGGAGATGGACGCAGGAGAAATGCCAGTCGACCCATTTACTGGACAGACTGATTCTTCAAATATACCACTGGAGCTAGGGCTGTCTGAGGGACCAACAGTGCACAACACTCAATCTTCAAGGCTTAACAAAAGGAAAAAGAAGAAAAAGAGGGCAGAGCATGGAGTGGCTGAAGATAGGGAGCCCCAGGACACAAAGCTGTCTGTGGTTGAGCAGACTGACAGAGTAATCCATCCAACAGAGCCACAAACCACAACAAGAGAGGCTGAAGTTGAGGTTGCTCAAACAGCAACCAACGATGGCAGAAAGAAAAGGAGGAGAGGGGGGAGAAAAGGGCGAAGGCATTAAGTGGTAAAGGACGCCTAAGTCTGCTGGGCTTCCTGTTTTCTTTGATGACGTCTGTTCAATCCATCTAGACCAGGCCGCTTTATTTAGCGTCTTCTTGGTAAATTTTTATGTGGAAGTTTACTTTGGAAGGTTTCCATTAAAGTAGACATTTGTATCAGGTTCACCAAGATAAAGCTAAAGAGGACTCTCTGTTCTGGACTGAATAGTGTTGAAGAAGGTGGAAGGCCTACAGATTTTGTCTCTGTGGTGTATGGTTTGAATGGCCCCTCACTGGTTTTGTGCTTCTAGCCTGAAAAAACTCTATCGGTGAAAGGGCATTAGAGCCAACACAACACAAAAGACACAAAATCTATCAAAAACATACCACAGCTAAGTTTACATCTGACTCTCCTCCTCTGAGAACCTAATAAACATCATAAGCATTCCACAAGGGACTGTTCTTGCTCTATTACGTTTTACTTACAATAAATGTACCATTATGATGCTGAGTTTGACTAATTTCCCTGTATGGATGTATGTATGTATGTATGTATGTATTGGATGTATTTTTGTATGGATGTATTTTTGTATGTATGGATGGATGGATGGATGTATTTATGGCTGCAGTAGCGATTTAGGGCACGGGGAGCCATTTTTTCGTGACACATTGGGGACGGCAGCACGAGCAGATTATATATCTAATTTTTTTTTTTAGGCTTTAATGTTAATGTTATCTGTGTGCATCGGGGTCTAAGAGTAACGCATTTTCGATTCTCTGTATGTACTGTACATTTGGAAGAATTGACAATAAAGCAGACTTGAAAACATGAAACTTGTTTTTTTTGGGTGGTGTTTAACATTTTTGCTCTGTGGGGACATTTTTGCTCTGTGGGGACTTTTTCACTGATCTTACTTTCACATAATAAACAGCTGCTGGTCAGGACAACAGGACCAACTAGAGCTAAATTGGACTGTGACGGACCCGACGACCTTTTATATGTGCAGCAGATGTTACTTTTCATGTTCATCATCACTTCTTTTGAATATGAATCTTTAATAAAGCAGCAGCAAAGATACTTATTGTGTCGTAGTAAGTTTACAGCAGTACAGTTTAAGTCAACCAAGTGATGTAGTGATGCTTTAACCTAAACTCATTTGTGTGTTTCAAACAATCAATGAGATTTTCTACAAAATAGACTGGAAATTATTTCAAAAACACAAACCTAAGCTGCAGAATGAGATAATTGCTTAGTAAGTAAGTAAGTAAGTTTCATTTATATAGCACCTTTCACAGATACAAATCACAAAGTGCTATTTACATTCACACACATTCACTCCTGGGGCAGACAGAGATGGGGCTGCCACACAAACGGCGCTCAACAAGACCAATTTGATGATTAACCACACTCTTCCTCAACAGCCCCACATCCTGCAGTCCCTTACCATTACTAAGGGCATCCATTTTTTACCAAGCCCTGAGTACATTACGATAAAAAATAACAATAATAATAATTACTGTAATCAGTGTTTCCTGTACAGACCCAGGTGGTGGACTAACTTTCATGTGGCTGTGTCTCATGTATGTCCATTAACATGCACTGTCCCAATTAAATAAATTATTATTAATAATAATAATAATAATAATGATAATAATAATAGCGTCCAGTATAGGCTATTATTGAAAATACTAACACTTTCCCATATGCCAAGGGTCAAAGAAGTGTCTAATGTCCTTTTTTTGCTCCCTCATGAACTTCTGTACATCTGAATGTCGGTCGGTCACCAAGGACTGGACCACGACACCTCTTTGCTCAAGAAGAGACAGGCTTCTTACAAATCCTTCCTTCTCCATTCGTTGACTGTTTCCGACTTCATTGCACTGAAAACTCAAGAAAAGTACTTTAGAGCAATGCACAGTATATAGTAATTCACGTAACAAAATACTTCATTGTGTAGTACCTGGACTAGTTGGATGTCTATGGCCGTATTGGCTTTGAGGTCCATCATTGTGTAGCTGCCATATTTTGCTAAATGTCCTACAAATGTCATTTGCACTTTAGTCAACAAAGCCTGGTAGAAGCAGCAGCAGTGTATGTTTGTATGTACATAAAAAAGGTGAATCAGCTCTCATGTCCCCACCAAGAGTCACAGCCCCAGCAGCAATGGTGTTTTAATGAGGTAATCCTGCTCAATCTCCCAGTTTGTGGGAATAAGGAGTCTGGCCTGATGCTTGTGGAAGCACTGCTCAGAGATCCCCTTGATTTTGAAGGCATCAAAGAACTAAATAAAATAAAAAACAGACATCTTCATAAAATGACTTGGTGTGCAAACATAAGGGCACCATATATTATCTCTCACCTTTGATGTCTGGCAAAATGATGAGCCAGTGAACAGAACAGCTGCACAAAGCTGGTTTCCCGCTGGTATATTGTTCACCATTGGCTGGCTCGACCAATCACTGGAGTGCTCACAGTGAACACTGTACTGTTCGACTTTGAGAAGTGTCCCAATGGTTGTTTGTGAAACAGCACAACTCCAGCTGCAGACAGGGCATTTTCTAAAAAGCTCCAGCAATTTATCTTCATAAACTATGTACTTAGTATGTTTGTGTGGTAACACTTCATTGAAGACGCTATGTAAAAGTAAAGAAAAAGTATTTAAAAACATGTAGTTTTTAATTTAGAACAATCAAATATAACTGAAAAACCTAATGGGACTAAACACAATACCTGGTACAGTTCCTGGTGCTCTCAGCTCCATCTGGATGGTAGCTTGAGTCATCAGTGGACATGTCACAGCTTTTCATCTTTATTTATGTAGAGGTTGCCCTGGGACAGTCTGTGAAAGACTCCATCAGTGTGTCTGTGTCACACCACACACTCCTGTTAGGCATTCTGGCCTCGGTGCCTGTGCAAATGAATAATAGATTTATTATCAATAAGCATCAAAAGTCCATCCATCCATCCATCTTCTACCGCTTATCTGGGGCCGGGTCGCGGGGGCAGCAAAAAAAATGCCCTATTCTTACAGATCATTAACTAAAAAATGTTGTTTTAGGGTTTAGTTACTCTTTGAAAATGTCCGTGATAAAAAGCTGTGGCTCCAGAGAAGTGTCTTTTACCAGTGCTTAGTGCAGAAATGTTTGGAACAGCCTAATGGTTGATGCAGAGTAACTTCAAACTCATCACAAGAAGATTGGCTTCAGTCGGACGTTTTCTGAAAAGTTTGCGTGGTGCTGCAGTTGATTGATGTATGGCCTGAGGTCCCTTTTAGTGACGTATGTTTATTCAATGAAACAATCAGCTATACACTATACTAACGAGAAGATGTTTGGTAAAGCGTTCATCTGGCACACAAGGATAAAGATTCAATAAAAACAAAAAAATATTCAACAGTGCCATGGCTGAGCCTGTGTCTTTTTTAATCTTTATCTTTAAAGTCACATCCTTGTCATGACCATCAGTAGCTTTTATTTTTGCATTTATTAACAATCGTTTTAATCTCTGTCTCACATTAAAGAGAAAGACTTTGGAGTCTTTTCTATTTAACACTTCTGCTCTCGTTTTTAGACCTGGTTTAGACCTGGTTTAGTCCTGCTTTAGACCTGATTTAGACCTGCTTTAGTCCTGCTTTAGTCCTGCTTTAGTCCTGCTTTAGACCTGCTTTAGACCTGGTTTAGTCCTGATTTAGTCCTGGTTTAGTCCTGATTTAGACCTGCTTTAGACCTGGTTTAGTCCTGGTTTAGTCCTGCTTTAGACCTTCTTTAGTCCTGGTTTAGTCCTGCTTTAGTCCTGCTTTAGTCCTGGTTTAGTCCTGCTTTAGTCCTGCTTTAGTCCTGCTTTAAACCTGGTTTAGACCTGCTTTAGACCTGGTTTAGTCCTGCTTTAGTCCTGCTTTAGACCTGCTTTAGACCTGCTTTAGTCCTGCTTTAGACCTGCTTTAGTCCTTGTTTAGACCTTCTTTAGTCCTGCTTTAGACCTGGTTTAGACCTGCTTTAGTCCTGATTTAGACCTGCTTTAGTCCTGGTTTAGTCCTGCTTTAGACCTGCTTTAGTCCTGCTTTAGACCTGCTTTAGACCTGCTTTAGTCCTGCTTTAGTCCTGCTTTAGACCTGCTTTAGTCCTGCTTTAGGTCTGATTTAAACTTGCTTTAGTCCTGATTTAGACCTGGTTTAGTCCTGCTTTAGTCCTGCTTTAGTCCTGGTTTAGTCCTGCTTTAGTCCTGCTTTAGTCCTGCTTTAGACCTGCTTTAGTCCTGGTTTAGTCCTGGTTTAGTCCTGGTTTAGGACTGGTTTAGACCTGCTTTAGACCTGCTTTAGACCTGCTTTAGTCCTGCTTTAGTCCTGCTTTAGACCTGCTTTAGACCTTCTTTAGTCCTGCTTTAGTCCTGCTTTAGTCCTGGTTTAGGACTGGTTTAGACCTGCTTTAGTCCTGATTTAGACCTACTTTAGACCTACTTTAGACCTGCTTTAGACCTGCTTTAGTCCTGATTTAGTCCTGGTTTAGTCCTGGCTTAGTCCTGCTTTAGTCCTGCTTTAGTCCTGCTTTAGACCTGCTTTAGACCTGCTTTAGACCTGCTTTAGTCCTGATTTAATCCTGCTTTAGTCCTGGTTTAGGACTGGTGTAGACCTGCTTTAGTCCTGATTTAATCCTGCTTTAGTCCTGCTTGAGTCCTGCTTTAGTCCTGCTTTAGACCTGCTTTAGACCTGCTTTAGTCCTGATTTAGTCCTGGTTTAGTCCTGGCTTAGTCCTGCTTTAGTCCTGGTTTAGTCCTGATTTAGTCCTGCTTTAGTCCTGCTTTAGACCTGCTTTAGACCTGCTTTAGTCCTGATTTAGTCCTGGTTTAGTCCTGATTTAGTCCTGCTTTAGACCTGCTTTAGTCCTGCTTTAGTCCTGCTTTAGTCCTGCTTTAGACCTGCTTTAGACCTGGTTTAGTCCTGGTTTAGTCCTGATTTAGACCTGGTTTAGTCCTGCTTTAGTCCTGCTTTAGACCTGCTTTAGTCCTGCTTTAGTCCTGCTTTAGACCTGCTTTAGACCTGCTTTAGTCCTGCTTTAGTCCTGCTTTAGTCCTGGTTTAGGACTGGTTTAGACCTGCTTTAGTCCTGATTTAGACCTGCTGCTTTAGACCTGCTTTAGTCCTGATTTAGTCCTGGTTTAGTCCTGGCTTAGTCCTGCTTTAGTCCTGGTTTAGTCCTGATTTAGTCCTGCTTTAGACCTGCTTTAGTCCTGCTTTAGTCCTGCTTTAGTCCTGATTTAAACCTGCTTTAGTCCTGATTTAGTCCTGCTTTAGACCTGCTTTAGTCCTGCTTTAGACCTGCTTTAGTCCTGCTTTAGACCTGGTTTAGTCCTGCTTTAGTCCTGCTTTAGTCCTGCTTTAGACCTGCTTTAGACCTGCTTTAGACCTGCTTTAGTCCTGGTTTAGTCCTGGTTTAGTCCTGGCTTAGTCCTGTTTTAGTCCTGGTTTAGTCCTGATTTAGTCCTGCTTTAGACCTGCTTTAGTCCTGCTTTAGTCCTGCTTTAGTCCTGCTTTAGACCTGCTTTAGTCCTGCTTTAGATCTGCTTTAGTCCTGATTTAGACCTGCTTTAGTCCTGCTTTAGTCCTGGTTTAGACCTGGTTTAGACCTGGTTTAGTCCTGCTTTAGTCCTGCTTTAGACCTGCTTTAGTCCTGATTTAATCCTGCTTTAGTCCTGGTTTAGACCTGGTTTAGTCCTGATTTAATCCTGCTTTAGTCCTGATTTAGACCTGCTTTAGTCCTGCTTTAGTCCTGGTTTAGTCCTGGTTTAGGACTGGTTTAGACCTGCTTTAGTTCTGCTTTAGACCTGCTTTAGTCCTGATTTAGTCCTGCTTTAGTCCTGATTTAATCCTGCTTTAGTCCTTGTTTAGACCTGCTTTAGTCCTGCTTTAGACCTGCTTTAGTCCTGGTTTAGGACTGATTTAGCCCTGCTTTAGTCCTGATTTAGACCTGCTTTAGTCCTGATTTAGTCCTGCTTTAGTCCTGCTTTAGACCTGCTTTAGTCCTGGTTTAGGACTGATTTAGCCCTGCTTTAGTCCTGATTTAGACCTGCTTTAGTCCTGATTTAGTCCTGCTTTAGTCCTGATTTAATCCTGCTTTAGTCCTTGTTTAGACCTGCTTTAGTCCTGGTTTAGGACTGATTTAGTCCTGCTTTAGACCTGATTTAGACCTGCTTTAGTCCTGATTTAGTCCTGCTTTAGTCCTGATTTAGACCTGCTTTAGTCCTGATTTAGACCTGCTTTAGTCCTGATTTAGACCTGCTTTAGTCCTGATTTAATCCTGCTTTAGTCCTGCTTTAGTCCTGCTTTAGTCCTGATTTAGTCCTGCTTTAGTCCTGGTTTAGGACTGGTGTAGACCTGCTTTAGTCCTGGTTTAAACCTGCTTTAGTCCTGATTTAGACCTGCTGCTTTAGTCCTGCTTTAGTCCTGCTTTGGTCCTGGTTTAGGACTGATTTAGTCCTGCTTTAGTCCTGATTTAGACCTGCTTTAGTCCTGATTTAGTCCTGCTTTAGTACTGCTTTAGTCCTGGCTTAGTCCTGGTTTAATCCTGCTTTAGTCCTGATTTAGTCCTGCTTTAGACCTTCTTTAGTCCTGCTTTAGACCTGGTTTAGTCCTGCTTTAGTCCTACTTTAGACCTGCTTTAGACTTTCTTTAGACTTTCTTTAGTCCTTGTTTAGTCCTGCTTTAGACCTTCTTTAGTCCTGCTTTAGTCCTGCTTTAGTCCTGCTTTAGTCCTGCTTTAGACTTGGTTTAGTCCTGCTTTAGTCCTGCTTTAGACCTGGTTTAGTCCTGCTTTAGTCCTGCTTTAGTCCTGCTTTAGTCCTGCTTTAGTCCTGGCTTAGTCCTGCTTTAGTCCTGCTTTAGTCCTGCTTTAGTCCTGCTTTAGTCCTGCTTTAGTCCTGGCTTAGTCCTGCTTTAGTCCTGGTTTAGTCCTGCTTTAGACCTTCTTTAGACCTGGTTTAGTCCTACTTTAGTCCTGGTTTAGACCTGGTTTTGTAACAGAATATGTTTTGTGTCATGTTTTTAAGGCCAGGGGGCGGAGTCAAATGCAGAGGAGGGAACGACTGTGATTCCATCAAAAGTGTCTCAGACTGAAGACTGCAACATCAGGTCCTGCTTAGACCTGCTTTAGACCTGGTTCAGACCTGGTTTAGTCCTGTTTAGACCTGGTTTAGACCTGGTTTAGATTTGCTTTGACCTGGTTTAAAAGCTTTTGCCTGATTGCTCTTTTTTACACATTTATGATAAATATGATCAGACTCGTATTTTAATGGCCGTATTTTTTTTTTTCTTTACAAGTTTCTCTTTAAATGGTAACCCTATCTCTTAAAGAATATAACTTTTTCTGTTATTGATTCATAATTCCACTGTTGAGGTCTTTTTCTTTGAGAGACATAAATGTAAATAATAAAAGTATTATGTCAGAAATGCATTTAGGATTCTATTCTCTACAAGTTCTACACAGTTAAGTTTCTGTTACACTTTTATTTTCGATTAACGTCCAGTTGAAGAAACATTATCTTGAGTTTGTGGCTGTGTGCTTTTGTTCATCTTTTTAATTTGTCACCTGCATTATTTTCTGGAACATACCTGCTTTTTGTTCTTTGTTTGAAAACCAAAAAAAGAATAAAAGCTTTTGTAAAAGACAGTAATGGTCTGGTGATTGACTGAAGAAGAAAAAGCTCAAGTGTTTGTTGAAGACACAGAAGCATTGTCCTGAAAGATGGGAGCAGACAACAGCGTCCAGTCTGACAGTGATGTGCAGGACTCATTTGTGTTCTGGAGCTGCTCACACCAAACTCACTGATGGCCTTTAGAACAAAGAGTCTGAGGTGAGTCTCAGAGAACCAGCTCTTAAAGAAACACCTTTTCATCCTCCACTGTCCACCTGTGACACAAACACACCTGGATTGTCTGCATTTAGTCTGGTTTTCAGGATGTGACCCTTACGCTCAGAGATTGTTCCAGATTCTCTGAATCTTTGAATGATATTATTCACTGTAGATGATGAGAACTTTAAACTCTTTGCTTTTTTTTTCTGAGAAACTTCTTTCTAATATTGCTCCACTTTTTTTCACTGCAGCTTTGGGGAATGGTTAACTGGTGCCCCACCTGTTATCAAAACTCTCAAAGCACATTCTACTTCAAGCGTATCCAGATTGTAACTCTCACAGAGTCTATAAAGCATTGTTTTCAACTCTCCAGTGTTTACTTTGGGAATGTCGGCCATAGCCTCTTTTACATAATACATGTGTTTTTATATCCAGCAGGACACACAGAGTTTAGGAGGAGATGACGATTACCGCCTCCACATTTCCCGTAACGTAGAGGAATATGTCATGACATGAACAGAGTGAACAGTATGGAGATATTCAATTACAATTTTACAGTTCACAGATTGTGTTCAGTGCAAGGAAAAATGGTAATGAACATATATTTTATAACTGTTAGTGTCTAATGCCACAGGACTGTTTTTAGGTTAACCTGATGTTACACTTCATTTCTAAAAATACTGTCCATAGTTTCTTTAAGTAAAGCTGTTCTAACCGACACCAGCTGCAGTGAGAGGCTCCTGTAAAGCTTTATAATATATTACAATAATATAGTAAGTATTGTTTCTTCATTTACACAAACTAGTCGTATCTTCTACAGTTATAAAGAGTTTTGAGCTCTACGCTTGAATAAAGCTGTTATTTTACAGAATATAACTGTCAATATTAGCAGCAACTAAAGATGACCAGATATCAACTGAGAAAACAGGAAATCCTCTTCAGACCAGACCTAGACCTCGTCCTGAACAGACCTCGTCCTGATCCAGACCTCGTCCTGATCCAGACCCAGTCCTGGTCCAGACCCAGTCCTGGTCCAGACCCAGTCCTGGTCCAGACCCAGACCTGATCCAGACCCAGTCCTGGTCCAGACCCAGTCCTGATTCAGACCCAGTCCTGGTCCAGACCCAGTCCTGGTCCAGACCCAGTCCTGAATCAGACTCAGATCTCGTCCTAAACAGACCCAGTCCTGATCCAGACCTAGTTCTGGTCCAGACTTATTCCTGATCCAGACGCAGTCCTGATCCAGACCCAGTCCTGCTCCAGACCATGGTCCACAGAGTGCTGCTGGTGGGGGTCTTGATGTCCTGCAGTCTAGGTAAGGTTTCCACAGTTTCTACAGAAATGTTCGTCTGACGCTGACGAGACACTGAGGGAAATGAGAGTAAAAGTCAGAGAAATGTGGATAAAACTAGTCTCCACATGAAAACTGTTCAAACAGTGACGTCAGAAATAATGCCTTGATTTATTTATTTATATTGAGTTTTTAAAAAACAGAACTGAACTGGACAGAGCTCAGTCTCAGAAATGTCTTTAAAAGTGTTTTTTATATTTAACTCTGTTCTGTTTAACTTTCTGCTCAAACTGAGAAAAGTAGGCATTTTTATTTATTCAACACAATTCATACAAGACTAATTCAAAGTGCTTTACAGAAATAAAAGACATTTAAAATACACAGACAAGATTTAGAAAAAGAAACATAAGTAAAATACAGAATAAATTAAACATAAGACAATCAGTGCAGATAAAAGAGGAAGTTTTTAACTTCTCCTTGAACAGTGTGAAAGTTGAGGCTTGTTTCACTTCCTTTAAGAAAATGTCAAAGGTTTTTGCTGACTCTTAAACTCTTGTTTAGTTCTAACTCTGAGGTAATGTCTCTACATGGTTTTGGGTGAAAGCTGCCCATTTGACAACCTTCCCCCAAAACTCTTAAAAACATTACTGATGTGGTTGGACTCTATATAATGAAGCTTATAAACTCTTCCTTTTCTTCAGGTTGTGTTCCAAGAGCTTTTAAACACACTCTAGTACAGCCCCTTCTTAAAAACATAACCTTGATCCTGTTGTTCTTTCCAACTTTAGGCCAATATCAAAGCTTCCCTTTCTCTCAAACGTCCTCCAGAAATGAGTGTTTATCCAAAATCTTGGCGTGATCTTGGATGGTGCCTTTAAACTGGACCACTAGCCTAAAGACACATTAAAAACACGTTTGCACTGGCTTTGACACAAGTTGAGCTACATTTTATTTGTTTTTATTATTTTAATCTTGACATGTCTGATTTAAGTTTTACTGCCTTCCTATTTTTAAGTGCACTGTACATGAGCCTGTAAAGCACTTTGGGCAGCAAAAGTGACTTTAGAAATGTTTTTAAGGAGATAAAATGCTGATAATATTATTGACTTAATGTGGAAATTTAAGTCTGAGTCCATGATGACCTCTGGATACCTAACCTGATTTTTAGACCCCCCCCTATGAACGTAGAAATGTTTTAAAATGCGTGCACATGTAGACTGCCGTCTGAGGACTTGTAAAATACAATTGAAGACAACAAAAATTGAAGTTGTAAGTTAAATTCTTGTAATAGTCATACCAACTACACCCTCTCAAATCCGCGCTACAACGCTACAGATCTACCTCTGCTGCTTCGACATTTCTTGTAGGGATGAGTGAGTACAGCATTATCTGTATCTGTACTCGGACTGGGCGTGGCCTATCCCGGAAGTGGGCGGGATTTAACACAGAAGTGGTATTAAGTATTAGGGGAAAAGGGTAGAGAACCAAATAAGTACAATACAACACAACATAAATTACACAACTCAGTAAAGATTTGTCATTTTCCTGTTCAGTTCAAAAAAGTTTTTTTTTCCCATTAGTTTATCTGTAAATCCTTTAATTAGAATGTCAGTCATTGATTCCTGTTCAGAGGAGGATATGGTCCATGTCCCAGAGATATTCTGGGTTTAAAAGTAGGTAAACAAAAGAATTATGTGTACCCGCTCGCAACTTGTCGTGGACAAGAATCAGTAGTGTATCCAGTTTATATCTACAAAAAAAACCGACAAACAAAAAAGCTGACCTAAAAACAAGGCCAGGACAAACACAATTAGTATTCAAATCAACAGTTACCGGTAACAAGTTACTATCTCAAGTGAGTTATATTTAGTTAACCATTTAGCTATCAATATAACCCAGTTCAAAAATGATTAGCAAAAGCTACAAACAAATGATCAAAACACCATAAAGAAAAATACCTGTCTGTAAGACAAGGTAGCCGAATTAAAGGCAATAACTTAACAATCATAATAAAGTTACTTTTGAAGTGCTTAAATAAATTAAAATAACCCGAAACGCTCATTTCTTCAGTGAGGTTCCACGCCATTAACCTCAAAAAACAAACCAATTTACTACTATTACCCAAAAAGGTGCTAAGGTAGAAGTAAAAGAAAACTCACCGCTGAGTCAAATATCAAGTATAAGAATTCCCAATACTTTATGAAGTGTTTTTCCAAACTTCTTAGCACAGCTTGGCATACTGCAGCCACAACAGGAACCAGATGCCAGGAATATCCCTGCGTCTGCTACAGAACTTTTGTGTCCAGCAGAAAGCATCCGCAAATAAGAAGGGACTATTTTTCATGTGACATGGGTTACACGAGCACAGTTATTGACTCGTATTACTCATTGTTACGTGCTGTCGGCTAGCCTAGGGAAACTCACAGCACAATAACACCGGAAACAAGGAAAAGGATGAGGAGCTTGTGCCTTACGACCGCTTAAGATTTATTTAA
>JALDNG010002690.1:0-27500 GCA_024349245.1 Neodontobutis hainanensis | reverse complement strand
CTTTTTGTCAGTTTGGCGCAATTTAAATCAGTGTGGCTGGACCAGAGCCACGTTACAAGAATGTTTGGGATCATAGAAGCCTGTAGAAGCCATTGAGCGGCCATCCTTCGACCGACGGGTGAGTGGTTCCATCCCCACTCAAAAGATCCCAAAACATTATAACACCCCGCTCTCCCCATACTGTCGTTGTGTCCTTGGGCAAGACACTTAACCCACCATGCCTCCAGTGGTCAGCTGTAACACTGATAAAGGCTTTGAGTGCCTACAAGATGGAAAAGTACTATATAGTACATGGTTTTAGGAGCCAACATGGCAGTAATCAATGAAAGCCGAGTTTGAGACAACTGAGTTGTCTCAAACAGTCCAGTAAAGTTTAGTAAACCACACATTTTGCTGGAATTTTACTGTCAAAAAAGGAAACAAGGTCTCCAAATTTAGGGGTACAATATTGTCCGACTCCAATAACTGCTCTGAATGAAACTGAGGAACAGATAAGTAAGTAAGTAAGTAATTTATATTTATATAGCACCTTTCTCAGATAATTATCACAAAGTGCTTTACAACAGTGTTTTTACATGAAGTTTCAACTCACCCCATTTACACACATTCTCTCCTGGGACAGACAGAGAGGCGGGCAGCCACACAACCGCGCTCACAACCTTCTCCTCCCACCACCAAACACAACTCCACAGTCACACACATTCATACACCAGTGCTACGGACACTGGAGGCAAGGTGGGTTAAGTGTCTTGCCCAAGGACACAACGACAGTATGAACTGTGGGGAGAGCGGGAATCGAACCTACTACCTTCCGGTTGAAGGGACGGCGCTCTACCACTGAGCCACTGCCGCCCAGTGGCCTTATAACAGATGCTATAAGGTGTGGTTAAACAGCACATTACAAATTATATCTATTGTAAAAAAGATAATTTAGTCAAGGTACATTTCTCATGTGTGGAGTGAAATAGTCCCAGTCAGTTGGTTTGTTGTTTGCTTTCAAGGTCTGATCCATGTGTTTGTCCTCTTAAAAGCAACCATGTGAAACTGTCTATAATTAAAAATAAATTACAGAATAAAGATTTTGAAATAGTCTAGTGTGTGGCCAGCCCAATGTTTCAAATGTAATGATATACAAAGCAGAACCATAGTGTACAGTATACAGCAGGGTGACTGTTGTGTGTGGAATTCCCCTGAAATATTGATGTTCTTTTCTAAAACCAGTGGCCCACCTCCTCCTCCTCCTCCTCCTGCTCCGCCCCGAACCCCTCGGCCCCTCCCCTCGGCCCCCTCCTCCAGTTCTCATAGTGAGGCAATGGCTTCTGCTTCTTCCTCAGCACCTCCTCTTTGTCTAAAACAACACAGATGTTATTAGAGTGCATTATTAAAAAAGATGTATAAAAGATGTTGGAACACCCTATTCATTTAAAATATTAAAAACATCATAACCCTATTATAACAGGTAATTTACTTGAAGTCACAAAAACTAATTATAAAAAGAAATACTAAAACACAAAAAACTGATTGTAAAACAAATAATAATACATAAAAAATAGATTCTGTTTCTTTATTGTAATTTGACTTCTGTTTGATATAGATATATATATATATATATATAGCAGCGAGCAGTGACCCACACTGACACTGCAGTCAGCTGTTCTTGAAAACCCCAAGTGTTTCTATGTCTTTATAAAGCCCTTTGAGGCAATTGCTGTTGGGCTTCAGAAATAAAACTGAATTGAATATTACTTGGTAGTGTGTAGCCAGACCAGTTGGTGGTGCTGTGAATGATGTTGTGTTAAATTAACCTTTAGAAATCCAGCATAATCCAAAATAGCACAAAGGTCTGGTGTTTTCAGAGCAGAGTGTAGATTGTGTGTGCAGATGCTGACCTTGGACTTGTGGGATGTATGTGAAGTGTTTGGGATCGCTCCGGTCTCCAGCCTTCTTCCTCTTCAGCTGCAGGAATACTGTGACCGGCCGTTCGATCTCAGTGCTGCGGTACTGTGGAGTTTTGAACACTATAGCATACTGTGGACAAACATACGCAGAATATTGGACTTCTCAAAATGATTCTACCAACTTAACAATGAGGTAGATGTGCAGTACTAAGTCTAAACTTACAAAAAAACAGAAATATTTCACACATAAGTGTAATCAATGTTATGTTACATATCATTTTCAAATGTTCTATTAAAATAATGTTTACAATGACCCATCAGTGCTATAAACCACAGCATAGCCCATATGTATTTAATAATAATTGGAGTATATGAGAACGTTTGTGTGAGTGATTGGGTACCTGTTTATGAACGTCTGTGGGTGAAAAGTCACCAAAGGCTTCCCACCCTCCTTCCTCATCTTCATAAAAACGGATTTCTATATCATCTGCAATAGACAGTTTATTTCATTTATTTATTGTGAGTACAAAGAATTATATTAAGCTCAAAAGAGAAGAGATGCTTATACCAGATTCCACTTTACAAAGCTAAAGTCTATCTGCTGTTTCTGCATTCTGATGGACAAAGTCTTTAAGGGGTAAGGAGCCTGGTTGTGGAAAATCTTGAAAACCATTTGCAGTTCAGAAACATATTCAAAGTAGGTAAATTTCAGCAAATTGTATTTATTCAGTTTGTGAGTGACCATGATGATACTGTTGCGCGTTTTGGTCAAGCATTTTAAGAGCCTCTTTATAAATTGACTCAAATGGTTTTACTGTTGGTTTATATGTTTGT
The DNA here is from genome assembly GCA_024349245.1 of Neodontobutis hainanensis. NCBI lineage: Eukaryota > Metazoa > Chordata > Actinopteri > Gobiiformes > Odontobutidae > Neodontobutis > Neodontobutis hainanensis. The sequence continues at coordinate 24,768 of JALDNG010002690.1, read as the reverse complement.
GACTAGCTCGAGATGCAGTAAGAAAAGAGTGGTCAAATCATAGCATTTGAAAAACTTCTCTGTTAAGAAGAGAGCTGTGCAGTGAAAGAGTGAAATTCTTATACGTTTTTATTTTAGAGCTTATATCTCTAGAGGGAGGAGTTTCCCTTGAATGGACCAGGCTGTTCTGGTCTCATAGTCTGGTCTCTCTCTAGAGATGTAAGCTCAGTTCTACAACCAGCTGATCTCAGAATCGTTGAAAACTGGGTCCAGAGGCTTTTACTTCAACCTTTTTGTATTTTGGATAGTTTTTGTTAACCATTATGTTAGGAAAGTTTTCATTTTTGAGTTTTGTAAAATACATTGCAGCAGTTTTATCAATATTTACTGTGTGACTGGCTTGTCCTTACCGAGTATAAAGTATTGTGTCATTGCGTACATACTCACATACTTAGGTAAATTGTTAATGTATGTATATTGTGAAAAGAAATGGTTCCAGATTTGATCCTTGTGTGAGGCCAGTCCATACAGTTGTACTGTATGGATTTGAACTAGTTTAAAGAATTTGTAGACACTTGGAATTTGTGGAACTTGGAATCAATTTTCATGTTTCACATTGTCAAACACAAAAATTTGTCTAAGAACTGTTTTAGTAGCAGCATGCTGTTTCTGTTGAGTAGTGCTTCCTGAAGACAAAGTGCATGGAATGTAATAGAATATTTGTTTCTAGATGTCCTACCAATTGCCTGGCCAGTTCAGAATTCATAAAAAAGAAACTATGTTTGCACAACAGGAATCACCTAAGACAAGACATCTTAGAAAAATATAAATCCAACCTTTCTGGACTTTATCACAAAGCAGAAATATCTCATCTCCACCGAGCACTGAGCCACAGGTTTTATCCATCCGAGTAATTTTCAGATTAGATGCTGGTGATTCTGTGGGTGAAGCACAGTTAGTAATTAAAAATGAATGATGTTTCATTTTACATAATAACTTTTGTTTATTTTTCACTGATTCCAATTAGATAAAGCTGCCTAAAGATACAAAGGACCAACGGACTGCTGTCGAGATAGGGTTGGAGACAACAGGTTTGAGAGCGCGGGTGAAGCCTCCGTTGCTGTCCTGGAGGTAAGCTGTGAATTTCAACCTGACAATGTTTAGATCCATGGTCCTGCCCAGCTCTTTGGCCTCTTTCAGACAGGACAGCTCCTCAGCCTCTGCTCAAACACAGATAGCAAGATGTAATGCTTGTGCAACAAACCAGCTCCCACTCCTAATAATAACAAGACCTTTACTTTACTTTTATTTATAGCCTATATCCTCAAAAGAGTTGAAGTTATGCAGTCACCTGGAGGATAATAACTTATTTAAAGATTTTCAGTCAGGGTTTAGACCCCTGCACAGAAACTGATTTAGTCATGGTCACCAATGACACCATAGACCACAGTATCTTGTTACAGTGGTTGGGAGTCATTGGGATTAGAAGACCACCTCTCTGCAGACAGACACCACTTTGTTAAAAAAAAACAACCATCAGCATAGCCATGGAGTACCACAGGCCTCAGTATTAGGTCCCATATTATTTACATTATACAAACCCGATTCCCAAAAGGTTCGGACACTGTACAAATTGTGAATAAAAACATAATGCAATGATGTGGAAGTTTCAAATTTTAATATTTTATTAAGAATAAAATTTTGGATTTTCCAAAAAAGTTGGGACAGGTAGAAAAAAAAAGCCCGTAAAAGTTAAATGTACATATAAAGAACAGCAACTTATTAGGTCAATTGGCAACATGCTTAAAACATGGTATAAAAAGAGCCTCTCAGAGTGGCCATTAGACAGCACTGCATCACAAACAGGAATGCTACTGTAATGGAAATTACAATATGGGCTCGGGAATACTTCCAGAAAACATTGACGGTGAACACAATCCACCGGGCCATTTGCTGTTGCCAACTAAAACTCTACAGGTCATAAAAGAAGCCATAAGAAGCACAGGTGTTTTCTCTGGAGCTCATGTAAAATAGACTGTGGCAAAGTGGAAAACTGTTCTGTGGTCAGACAAATCAAAATTTGAAGTTCTTTTTGGAAAACTGGGACGCCATGTCATCTGGACTAAATAGGACAAGGACAATTTAAGTGGTTATGAGCACTCAGTTCAGAAGCCTGCATCTCTGATGGGATGGGGTTGCATGAGTGCGTGTGGCAGGGGCAGCTTACACATCTGGAAAGGCTGGAAGGTTCCTTTTTGTGCAGCTGGAACTGAACCAACCTACCATCACAGTGGAGTATATGGCTCCTGTGGGCGGGCCATTGGCTGGGCTTGATGCAGGCAGAGAAACATTTCACAACTATGGAGGAGCCTGTGTAACATCACATAGCCATCATAAAATTAATGCTTCTTACTGTGTTTGAAATGAGCATGTTTGACCTTGAGCTGGACAAATTCAATGTTACTGGCATTGGATTTGGCATCATGCGGATTGTATTTTGTTTTCCCATCATTTGAAATTAATTGATTTGTTTGAAAGTTGATGGCAATTTGATCGCCACTATTCATGTGGACTTGTTATCATAACAAATCTGCAAATTAACGCAGATGTTATGTTGACAATATCACCGAGGGGAGTGGACATCCAATGGGGCCACTCAGCAGCTCATTCATGTTCTTCAATATTCCATTTAAGTTCAGGATAGCTCAGGTTCAGAAGAACCCATTGAAGTTAAAGAACTGTTAGTAATGACGCTTGAGAGGATTTAACAAAGCTTTTTTTGTGGAATACCTGATCCGCCCAGCCTCACCCAGACTCTGCCTCCTGTGGCCACCAAGTAATCTGAGTTTGAGACCCTGCTCTAGATGGTGTTAGCTTTGAGTTAGGAACTGTTAGGAACCCTGGAGTTATATTTTTTCCTGCATTTGTAATCTGCACAACATCAGCCAAGATTAGGAACATTTTATCCAAAAGTGACACTAAAAAACGAATCCCTGTATTTGTTACACATGAACGATGGACTTATATTCACTTTCATTTCTTTGTTCATATGATGGACTAATTGTCACTGTCCTGGACACATCTATTACACAGCCTATCCATCCTGGGAGTGGATCCCTCCTTTTGTGGTTCTTCTTTTATTCCTAGCTGGACAGGGGATGTTGTTTAGTTCAGCATGTCTATTTGCTGTCTTGTCTTTGTAAAGCCCTTTGAGAAAATTTTGAGGCAGAGTGGTTAGCACAGCAAGAAGGTCATGAGTTCAAAACCTGACTGCCTCAAACATCCTCGGCCAACTCCGGACTTTCTGTGAGGAGTCTGCATGTCCTCCACGTGTTACGTGGCTTCCTCCCACCGTCCAAAGACATGCATGTACAGGTTAATCTGCAACTCTAAAGTGTCCCTAGTGAATGAATGTGAGAGAGAATGGTTGTCTGTCACTGTCTGTCTCTAATTGTCAGTTCTGCAACTAACTGCAAAAGGCCCAAAGCTGCTGGGATAGGCTCCAGACACCCATGTTTTAACGGGACAAAGCGGTAGAAAATTAATGAATGAACAGTTGACATTGAACATTGATTCATTCATTCATTTTCCACAGCTTTGTCCCGTTAGGGGTTGTAGTTGATTCAGCAAATACAGATAGATGATGCAGAACTAAGTTTAGGAGGTGGAGTGTGTGTTTTCACTTTACATTTCTAAGACTTTACAGAAAAGCCATGACATTTCATTCAGTATATACAGTAGAGACAGACCATGTAAAAGTCAGTGAACTCTTAACTCAACTTTAGCAGTTTTTCTGAATGTGCCACAATGGCAATGAGGACGATGCAGACATGAGGGAGCTGTGGCCTGTGATGAGCCTTACGCCTGATGCCTTTATGTTTCAGTACATGGGCCTATTTTGTTGCATTATTTTTTTTTTTTTTCGTGTTCCCCTTTGACATTGAACATATGACAAAAACATGAATGTCAGTTGTGAGAATGTCCATTTCACATTCAAATGTACCTATTATATATATATCTTATAATGGTGGGTCTAGGTCTACTGTAGGCATATTTCCACTGGAGCAGTACAACACAGGTCAATATGACATGCTTTCAGAGTAATTTTCATTGCCAAAAAGGAGAAAAAAAATCCCAAATGTGCAAATAAAAAAATAATAAATGTTAGTCCCTATAATATAAAAAGCTGTTGCATCTCTACATTTTCTGATTGGAGTTAAAAAAATTACTGTAGAATGTGCAGAGTGTTACCTGTGAGCTGATAGATCGATCCTCTCTGCCTCCTCTTTTCTTCTTTCAGCCTCCGACACAGGATTTCCACCACACCTTTCTTGGTCACATGAAGAATGCCCAAGTTACTGAATCTAAAGAAATGGCCTCAGCATTACATATGATGATTTGTACAGCTCTGCATATGAAGCATATGTAAGTGGGTACTGACGAGGCGGTGAGGTCATTGGGGCCAATGTCCAATGTGCAGGCGCCGTTCTCATTGCAGTGACGTCCAACCAGACTGTGAGCATGCACACGAGGAGGGTCCGTGTGCGTGACCAGCTGCACCTCCACCCGCGCGTGACCCACGCAGTTATTAATCTATAACACCATTTAGAATTAATATATGCTTTAGACATTAACTCCTAGACAACCAGTCGATATACTGTATATACATAGTATATATATTGTTAAATTCCAGTTGACATCTTGTTGGACAGACGAGATCTTCACAACCAGCAGGTATGATCCGTCTCTCCATGTGGTGGCAATCACATTGTCTGTCACTGTGTTAATAAGGGATGCACGTGGCAGACTCCTGCCTCACAGCAAGAAGGTCGTGAGTTAAAACCCAACTCCGGTCTTTCTGTGAGGAGTCTGCATGTCCTCCATTGTGTTACCATGGGTTCTCTCCGGGTACTCGGCTTCCTCCCACCGTCAAAGACATACATGTACAGGTTAATTGGCAACTCCTAAAGTGTCCCTAGTGAATGAATGAGAGTGAATGGTTATCTGTCACTGCGACTAAATGGCCATTGTCCAATATGTACCCGCCTCTGGCCCAAAACTGCTGGGACCACTAATGGGACTAAACGGAAAATGAATGGAGGAATATATATATATATATATGCCCTGCGACTAACTGGCCACTGTCCAGGGTGTACACTGCCTCAGGCCCAAAGCTGCTGGGATAGGCTCCAGCCACCCGCGACCCCTAATGGGACAAAGCGGTAGAAAATGAATGAATGAATGAATGAATATATATATATATATATTATTAGAAAATATGTTTTGGAGAAAATGGATACAAAGTCAGAAAAGTCACTGTGAAACCTCTACCACTGAAAGACTTGAGTACAGATTTGTGTTGTGTGTGCAGCTTCTCAAAAATGTGCTGTTTTGACTATCATCTCTGAAACAGGGCCAATAATTTTTTGTCACAACTGAAACAGACTCGAAACAGTCACAATGAAATCTTTTGTCACTCTTAAGTAAAAAAAATAAAAATAAGTAGTGCGTTATATTTATGTTGTTCATGTGCCTTCTCACATTGCTCCTGAACTGAAAGAACTGAATCAGCTTCAAACACTATAAAGCATTTCTATATAATGAATGTACCTTAATAGTTGGGTAGGTCCTTCTGTTCTTTTCACTGGAGGCCCCTGGGAGCCCTCCATGGGATGGCCCTTCACACTCATAACGGAAACGAAAGCCCCTCTGACGGCACAAAACATTGTACAGTTTAGATTTTTTTAAAGTAGTGTGAGAATCACTAAAACATTGTCTGAAGAAAGGAAATCTACAGTACAGCATTATAAATTATACAATAATAATTGCCGTTCAAAGATCTAATAAAAGTAATAACTGCAATATATATGCACGTGTCAATACACTCCCAGTCAAAAGTTTGGACACACCTTCTCATCTACTGGTTTTTCTTTATTTTCATGACTTTCTACATTGGAGATTCTCACTGAAGGCATCCAAACTATGATTAAACATGGAATAATGTAGTAAACAAAAAACTGTGAAATAACTCATAATAAATATGTATCATATTTTAGATTCTTTAAAGTAGAGTCCACCCTTTGCTTTGTTGACGCTTTGTTGACGCTTTGTTGACAGTGCTGCAAAACCTTGCTCCTCTCTCAATGTGCTTCATGATGTAGTCTGAACATTTAGTGATGCCATGTCAGGGTTCATTTGTAAAACTGTTATTATGGCAAGAACCATTAAGCTAAGTAAAGAGAAACAACAGTCCATGATTTACTTTAAGAAGTGAAAGTCAGTCAGTACGGAACATTCAAAAAACTCTGAATCTGTCCCCAACTGCAGTTGCAAAAACCAACACTACGATGACACTGGCTCACATTAGGACCGCTCAAGGAAAGGAAGACTAACTGTTACCTCTGCTGCTGAGGATAAGTTCATCTGAGTCACCAGCCTCAGAAATAGCAAGTTAACAGCACCTCAGATTAGAGCCCTGATCAATGTCACATAAAGTTATTTATGGTCAGATAACTGCAAAAACAACACTACTAAGGAAAAGCAACAAGCAGAACCAAGAACGTGTTTGGACCAATGAACACAAGGAATGGACATTACACACGTGGAAATCTGTTTTCCAGAAAATCTAATTTTTGAGAAGGTTTGGGACTAAGTTGGACTGCAAGAGTGAAGGCAAAACAGCCAATAGGTTCAAATCTAGAAACTCCTTCAAGACTGTTAGAAAACCATTCCAGGTAACTACCTCATTAAGTTCAATTAGAATGCCAAAAGTGTGCCAAGCTGTCGTCATCAAAGCAAAAGGTGTGTCCAAACACAAACAAGGTGTGTGTTTGTACACCTTGTTTGTGTTTAGACACACACACACACACACACAATAAGTTCACAGACCCTGGTAGAATTTGTGATTTCTTTGGCCATTTCTCAGAGAAAATGAATGACACATTTATGTTGTGTTTACTATATGACAGCAGAAACTACCTAAATGACCCTGATAAAGGTTTACATACCCTGGTCATTTTGCCCTGATAACATGCACACAAGTTGACACAAACAGTTTTTAATGGTTACTAAAGTTAACCATCCTCACCTGTGATCTGTTTGCTTGTAATCAGTGTGTGTGAATAAAAGGTCAGTGAGTTTCTGGGCTGCTGACAGATCCTTTCTACCAGTGCTGCACTGAACTGTCTGTATTCTGAGTCATGGCGAAAGCAAAAGAATTGAACTGTATAAAACAGGAAAGGGATTAGCAGTGTTAAAACTCTAATTAGGAAGTGGAAAATGAAAAGGTCAGGTAAACAAAAGGCCTTTTCAAGATGCACAATAAGGAGGCAGCATGGTTGAGAAACCCATTACTACGCAAATGCCACAAAAAAACACTCACTTAAAATACGCCACTTAAAATACGCCAAACAGCACAGAGACAAGCCTCAAAACTTCAGGAACAAAGTCATTTGGAGTGATGAGACCAAAATTTTAATCTTTGTCCGCAACCATAAACATTACATTTGGAGTCAACAAGGCTTATGATGAAGGTACAACATTCTTAATGTGAAATAGTGTCTTCACGATACTGGAATTTCTGACTTCGACACGATACCTTCAAAATTCCTCACCGTGAGGGAAAATTTTAATAAAAGAATATGCGTTTGAATATAAGTCTTTAAAGTAAAGTCTCATTTATTCCACACCTACAGCTTCTTAAACAAAATGGAGATGAATGTAGATTATCCACTGTTTTCTGTATTTTATCCTTTGTTTACATGAGAAGGATGTTTAAGTGTTTAGCTTTCACCAACACAGCTCACAGACAAAAGGAAAAAAACTACAAAATCAAAAGAGGCTAAAGCTAAGGCTCAGGACCTGGTGGTTTATTGACAACAGCTGGAATCCTACATTCAATGCCTAATACTCCTTTATACATTTGTGAGAACATTTTAAATACAAAATTATCAATTCAAACCAAAACATATTACATATACATCCTTTCACACCTTTTCTGTTTTTAATCTCCCAAATGAACATGTGTTGGGTTCAAATGAACGCAAATAGCGTGAGCTAATTACTCACGTTGTTTGTAAATGAGGTCAAATATGCAACAAACGAGTCAATACTTTACCTACGACAGAATAAAGAAGTTGACAGACGAATGTACAACTCACCACATTATAAGACGTCCTCACTTCCCTCTGAGCTAGAGTCTTTTAAATCCCGATATGAAACCTGTCCAATCCTGGTTCAGTTCTGGATTCATTCTCTGATTATCACAGCAGCCGGGACTAGAGGATAAAGTGCTATTGTTCAGCTTTGACACTGACACGGAGCTTAGGAGATGTATTTTCGGATTAAAATAAACGTTCCCTCTCTGTCCATAACGCCAGTGAATCTTCATTATGTTTTGCAGAGGATCAACATTTAAATTTTAGTAGTTTCTAACTCATTATCAGGCAACGCTAAACATGTTGAATTTCCCGCTGCTCTCACCGTAACTAAAGTAACCTGAGGACCCCTGTGTATACGTAACTGTCCTAGAAGTGCCGGTTCTAAAATATGTTTTACACAATGCGCTTGTAATTATTAATGTCTTGTGGGCCAGATCGCGGTCTGCCTTTTAAAGACCCCTGAGGTAGTGCACTTGTTCAAAGGCCTCTCAGACTGTCATACATTCAGAAACCAATAGTGCAAGTAAAAAAAAAAAACTCTTGTATTTTCAAGTAAAATTCAAAGCTCAGCTGGTATCGAAACTTTGGGAAATGAGTATCGTATCATTTGATATATTTCAGTATCAATATTTTTGACAACACTACTGTGAAACATAGAAGTGGATTGCTGACGTTTTGAGGATGTGTGAGCGACAAAGACATAGGAAAAGATGAATGCAGCATCCTATCGGGAAATACTTAAGAAGAATTTGCACTCATCAGCCCGAAGCTGGACATGGGACATACTTGGATGTTCCAACATGACAATCCAACAATTCCAACAATCTAAAGCACGAGGCCAAGTAGACCCGTCATTGGCTACAGCAGCATAAAGTGAAAGTTCTGGACTGGCCTCAGTCTCCTGACCTCAATATAATTGAGGTCCCCTTGAGAGATCTCAAACGTGCAGTTCATGCAAGACAAGACTGCAAGAATTTACAGGAACTAGAGGCTTTTTGCCAAAAAGAATGGGCAGTTTTACCTTCTGAGCAAATAAAGAGCCTCCCCCAGAACTACCACAAAAGACTTCAAGCTGTCATTGATGTTTAAGTGTCAATACACGGTGTTAAGAACTGGGGTATGTGAACTTTTAATCAGGGTCATTTGGGTGGTTTCTGTTGTCATTATGATTTAAAAAGAGTAAACACAATTGTTTGACAATAAATGACTTCACCCAAACACTAACTATGTGTGAAAGAAAGGTTTTTAAGTTATTATTCATATTCTCTGAAAAATGGCCAAAATAAATTACAAATTCTGGGTGTGTAAACTTATAAGGACAATTGTATATGATTTTAAATGCCATGAACAAAACACTTGTGGGAATAACATTACAAATGTGACATTTCTGTCAGTACAATTCTGAATCACATTTTTACAGGTTTGTATGTTTTGACATTTGAAGAGAGCAGACTGAGCTGGGTGTTACCTGCTTGGGCTCCTCAATGATTTGAATGTAAGGACCATGAGCTGAAACAAAAGTGTACAGTGTCACCGTCATTGCTACATGGTTATACATATTCTTTTCTTCTTTTCTTTTCAACCATAAGAAACAACAAACACCACCTTCTGCACCACCAGTTGGGAGTCATCAGGACTTTGAGGACAGTAATCTTGTCCATGGAGGCCAAGCGGTTTGAAGGTCATTTTTGGAATTACTTTCTTTGAACAGAGGTGGACTGAGACACAAGACCATTAACACCTGAAGGGAGCAGTTATACTAATGCCACAGGAGTATAACAACTCCCCCACCAGCACTCACACTTCCCATACAGCCACTAATTAACTACTACAGTGAAACTAGGGTTTCTACACTTAAGCGTTCATGAACTTTTGTCCAGCTAAAGTGAACTCACTGAATCTAATCTAAGTAACCAACTAAATATTTGCTGTTTACCTGTCTCAGGTATGTAGGGTTCAGTCTTTATGTCCACAGGAGGAATGTAGTCATATTGCATTAAATTGAGCTGCAGCTGCAGAAAAGAAACAATGACAGCAATTAGAGACACAATAACATGTATGTTGATGTTGCTTCTTGTTTTTTCTGCTCTAGATATGTTTTCCCTGGAAAATGGAATCAATTGAGACTAAAACTTGACTCAAATGTGTGTATGCCAGTAGAAATAAATACATAAAGTGGGCATGTTTTTTCTTCTAAGATTAGGTTTTCCACTTTACTCTTTACAGAAGCCTGATGCAGAGTTGCTGATGGTTACTATTACAGCCTCTGATAACATTGAAGAAAAGGTTAAAGCAAAGGCATTTGGACTAGGTTTTCATGGTGAAGACATGCTGTCTCTTATACCAAGAGACTTTTTCAATTCTTATAAGATTAAGATCCAAATTAATTTAATTTTAGGTATGCATGTGTGTGTATATGTGATGTGCTTATGTAAAACTTATTATTGGCAAATTCTCCCAGTATTCATCCAGTAGAAATATGAGGTTTATCTAATTCTTACCCTACATTCAGTTAAATTAAGTGAGGTGTAAAGGTGGCTGTATAAAACTTTTTTATTATTATTATTATTAAATTTTATTGCATAAAAACATGTCTGCTAATACATGTACAAGACATGTAAATATAGTTGAAAATCTGCTCATAATAAAAAAATGCATTAAGCACTGTGAACCAAGATATCAAGAGGCTGAGCCCATAATCAGACACATATTTGTGACATTTCCATAGGCTGCTGTACTGATCACATCATCTGTAAAATGGATCTGAATCAGATCTTAAAACAGCCACAGTGATAACTGTCTTACTGTTTTTTGAATTTGTAAACCTTTTCAGTCACTGAAATAAAGATGATATATAGAAACAAAGCTGAATAGAAACAAAGCTGCAACTTAAGAGTGAAAAAAAACTGAGTGGAAACTACCCCCTACCTAGTTTTCCTCATCTGTACTTGGATTCTGTACAATTAAAAAAGGGAGGTCTGTGTTTGCTATAAATCACATTTTATTTGATTATGACAGTGGTCTCTAACCATACTTACACTTGATCTAAAATGTTAATATACATTACTTGCATGTTTATGAGTTCATTTAATGGAAAATGCTACAAATTCAGGCTCTGTCATAGGATCACTTTATGAAAGGGAAGAGCTCAATATGTACAATGACATAAAAGTCATTTTAATGTGTCTGGATGTTTTTAAATCCAGACATTTCCACTCATGTTTAATAAGTTCTTCAAGAACAAAGTGGAACAAATATAACTTCTGCAGCACCAAACTGTTGCAAATTTATGAATTTGTTGAAGGACTTACATCGTTGTCGTAGATGTTGAGCTGAGCCTCAGTCATCCTGCAGGACACACAAAGAGACTTTTGAACTGATCCACACTCACACATCCGTGACCAAAAAGAACCGATCAAAAACAACAGTCTGACACAACAACAATCTGTGAGTTCATCGGTTAGTCTCAGTAAAAACCCCTCCCCCAATTCTTCTCGTCACGTCATCTCACTTCCTGGAAGATAGGCCAAGGAAAACCCCCAGAATTCCAGCTCTGAGAGGGCGGGGTTAGTGCTGCTGATGTAACTCTGCTGCCGCTCTCGCATGTGCAGTGTTCATGCAATATTACCACATCTAAAGACTGCCTGGGTGCAAAGCTTTAAGAAAATATTACATGAAAAAGTTATCATTGGAGAATATTGCTAAGTCTATTTGTATTTTTAAGCCCAAAATATTTAACCTTTATTTATCTAGGAAAGTCCCACTGAGATTACAAATCTCTTTTGCAGGGGAGTCCTGGCCCCATGTATGTGGGGGGCCTATTGTATATGTCTTTAGTGGCAGGGGAAATCGGAGCACCCAGATGAAACCTACATAGACAAAGACAGAACATGCAAACTCCACACAGAAAGTAGTGCTAACCACTTTGCCACCTTGCCAAATTGGTTTTACATTTAAATTTAGTAATTTACCTGATGCTTTTATCCAAAGCAACTTACATTAAGCTTCTAATTACCAGTGTTACAGCTGGAGCACCACTGGAGGCAAGGTGGGTTAAGTGTCTTGCCCAAGATCACAACAACTCACTGATGGAGATTCCATCAAGATGGCCGACAAGGTAGCTGTGCCTGTGTGAGCTCCTCCAATCTCTGTCTGCCTACATGAACTAATCTAAGTCTTTATGCATACTTGAACTTCACCTGGACCCTTAAACCCTGAAGTTATATTGAAAACCATTTTCTGAGATCTTGATCTGAAACTTAATTGTACAAGCTCATGTGCATTCAGTCATGGAGAAGGCATCTTCTAACAATGCAATACAGGATGCGCTACAGCAACTTAAGCTCGAGATGATCTCTCATTTTGATTCCAAATTGGACAATCTTGCAACAATCCTTTGACTCGTTAAACGCGTTTCTCTCAAAAGTCTTGGAGATCAAGTGGCGACCTCGAGTTCAGGGTTAGCTCAAACCAAGACAACATTGTGGACCTCGAGAAGCCTGTGGAAACACTGGAAAAGCACAACTCTTACCTGATGGAAAAGGTGGAGACTGGTTTGTTGTTAATAGTATGATTTGTCTTAAACTTTTTCTTTTGTGTTTTGTGGTTATGTGGATGTGTGTGTGTGTTTGGTGTAATTGTGTGTTTGAATGCTGTGTGCTCTCATACCTGTCACTCCCGAATCAATTGTTTCAACTATTTTCCTTTAAATCCCAAATGGGTAAAGGTCTTAAAGCTATTCATGTTAACATTAGAAGTCTATTTCCCAAAATTGATTTACTGAGAGCCTGGCTTGTTTATAATAACCCTAAAATAATTACATTATCTGAAACATGGCTCACTGAGAATATAGCAGACATTGACATTAAACTTGATAACTATGTTCTATATAGAACTGATAGAGGTTCCAGAGGAGGGTGTTGCCACTTATGTCTCTTCAAGTCTTAAATCTCAAGTAATTATTTCAAATGAGAAAACAATACACTTTGAGGGCTTGTTTGTGAAAGTTACTCTTCATGAAAATAAACAAATGATTATTGGAAATATCTATAGACCACCTTCAGCTCCTAAGTTAGATTCTGTAAAAATATATATCTACTCTCTCTTCATTAGGAAGCTCTAAAGAAATGATCTTGATGGGGGACTTTAATATAAATTGGAATGAGCCTTCTTCTCTCACTGAACGTAATATGTTCAATGGTGTTAATCTGACTCAACTCATCAAAGATCCTACTAGAGTCAATCAGAATACTAAAACTCTACTGGACTGGATTCTAGTTACCCATTCTAATAGAATAATTAAATCTGGAGTGCTTTCAGATTGTTTTAGTGATCACTCTATTATTTACTGTATTTGGAAAATTTCTATATAAACACGCACCCTGGACTACTATAAAGGTAAAAGGCAATCATTTACCCTGGGTGAATGGGGAGCTCATTAGTCTCTATAAACACAGAGATAGGGCCTGGGACAGGTGCAGACAGACAAAGCTTTCTGATGATTGGGATAAATACAAACGGTTAAGGAACTATTGCACTACACAAACAAGAAACGCAAAGGCTAATTATTACAGGAATAGTTTATCAAATGATTTCAATAATCCCCCCAAAATTTGGAAACAAATGGACACATTACTAGGTAAATCAGAAAGACCCACTATAAATATGAATATCAATAACGATCTTACCAATGACACTGTTGTGATTTCTAATGGCTTTAGTTTGCATTTCTCCCAAACACCTCAGGTTCAGCTCCCGTTATTACACCCTGACTTATTCTCAAATGCTCAGCCTTCCAATAATATGTTCTCCTTCAAACCAGTCAGCCCGGCTGAAGTTCAGCAGGTCATTAATAAGCTCTCCTCCAGTAGTGGTCCTGGACCTGATGGCATTGAGGGTTTATTAAAATGGTTTCACATGTTCTATCATTTCCACTGGAAGAACTTTTAATATGTCTTTAGTTACATGTGAAGTGCCTCAGAAATGGAAATGCACAAAAGTAATTCCTCTACACAAGGGAGGTGACACTCAAAATTTTGAAAAAAAAAACTATCGACCAATATCAATAATTAATTGTGTTGTGAAATGCTTTGAGAAAATTATTTTTAATCAACTGTCCGATTATCTTTCATGCTATAATCTCTTATCTCAATGCCAGTCAGGATTCAGAAAATACTTCTCAACCTCAACAGCACTTTTGAAATTTACCAATGATATTTCCACCATCGTCAATGTGTGTCCTATAGAGGCAGTCAGTCAAACTTTACAATCATAGACAGAGGCATTCCTCAAGGTTCCTCTTTAGGACCATTATTATTTTCAATTTTCATTAACGATCTCTCACTTTGCTGCTCTGACTGTAATATTCATCTATACGCAGATGACACTTCAATCTACTGCTCTAAACGCGACATCTCTGACATCAATAATTCCCTTCAACATGATTTTAACTCCGTGCAGCGGTGGTTACTGTTCAACAAACTAATCATCAAGAAAACTAAATCATACTCCATGCTGCTTCAGAGAAAATTTAAATCAGTTTCTAGCACTAACCTAAACCTGAGCTTCTTAAATAAGTCCCTACTTGAGTCTGTTGAGACATTTAAATACCTCGGAGTCTGGATTGACTCTGATCTTTCATTTAAAACACGTGCATTCAATCACAAATAAACTCAATTACAGGTTAAAAATCTTATACCAGTCAATTAGTTGTTTTAATTTTCATGTTAGGAAGAGACTAGTTTCTCAGTTGTTACTTCCCATCTTAGATTATGCAGAGATTGTATATCAAAACTCTACAGCCTCCTGCCTTCACTCACTTGATGTTGTCTACAACAGTTTATGCCGCTTCATTCTCCGTTGTCCTTATAGAACACATCACTGTGAAATGTATGCACAGCTGTCCTGGCTCAAACTTTCAGCCCGAAGACAATATCACTGGCTCCAATTCATTTTTAAAAGTATTAATTTTTGTTACCCCATGTATCTTAAACAGTATCTTGTACCTTTTAGCTCTTCATATAATTTACGCCACACAGAATATCCTTTTTACAGTGCCTAGAGTCAAAAAGAACTTGGGAAATTTGCTTTATTCTTGCAATTTAAGGCCCCCAATGATTGGAATAGATTTCCTGTCTCTATCCGATCCATAACTTCTTTTCAGATATACCGAATTGCTCTTCTATCTCATTTGCAAAATGTTTGTCTTTGCTTTTGATTATTTGTATTGTTTGTAAAATAATGTTTATTATATTTACTCTTATTTTTGTAACTGAATTTTGATTATGAGAGCCTGTGAGTTTAGTGTTGTGTGTGATGATAGTGTGGCATTTGTGTAAGTTAATTTTATTTGAAATGTTAATTTTTATGTTGTATACTGTATATTGTATAATGGCACTGCTGTCTGCCGTTACCTGTTCAAACAGAGGACCCTCGAAAACAAGATGATTCATCTCAAGGGATTATCCTCACGAAAATGTAAATAAATAAATAAACTGTGGGGTGGTCGGAATCAATCCACCAACCTTCCGGTATAGGGAATCCACTGAGCCGCTGTCTCCTATATTTCCCATGTACAATGGAAAATTGTAAATGGTTTTATACAGAACAACACATTAATTTACTTTGACTAGTTCTAAATTAAAAACAGTTACAATATAATAATGATATGATTCAATAAAAACTGTGACCTGCGGCTGAGTAGCAGAGAGAACAACCAGATTAAAGCTATGTTTTTTCAAACTCAAATTGACTACATAAGAAGTAATAGTCTTTAAATGGATAACTCAAGTAAGAAAAAGAAAGTATAAGTGACAATATGACACAAGTACATATTTTGACATGTTTGGTGTTTATCAGGTGTAATTTTAGACCATAGCCTACCTACCAAGCTACCATTACACAAAATATAGGCTAATTATAACAAATATATATATTTTACGTTATTTCTATTAATTTTGGCAGTTGCGACATGACAGCTCAGTTTGTAGGCTATATTTAATGATAGAAACCTGGCAGTCAATTTCTTAAAGCCATCTGATGTGTCTCTTTTATTTTTTCTCTACTGTGAAAGGTTATTAGGCTAATAACCTATCCCCAGCGATGGAATCAATATTGCACAAGAGATGAGGTGTGGCAACTGCAGGTGGGCACAGACCAGAGGTCGCACTAGATTTTCTCACTCTCCGTCATTTTGAGGTACAGTGTCATAAAATTTTCGTCATTTTTAATTTTCATACTTTAATAATTCTTATAATGCCGTCCATCCATCCATCTTCTACAGTTTATCCGGGGCCAGGTCGCGGGGCAGCAGTCTAAGTAGAGATGCCCAGGCTTCCCGCTCCCCAGACACTTCCTCCAGCTCTTCCGGGGATACCGAGGCGTTCCCAGGCCAGCCGAGAGACATAGTCCCTCCAGCATGTCCTAGGTCTTCCCGGGTTCTCCTCCTGGTGGGACACTCCGGGAACACCTCCTAGGGAGGCGTCCAGGAGGTATCCAAACAGATGCCCGAGCCATCTCAGCTGGCTCCTCTCAATGTGGAGGAGCAGCGGCTCTACTATGAGCTCCTCTCGAGTGACCGAGCTTCTCACCCTATCTCTAAGGGAGCGCCCGCCACTCTGCGGAGAAAGCTCATTTCGGCCGCCTGTATCCGGGATCTTGTTTTTTCGGTCATGACCCAAAGCTCATGATCATAGGTGAGAGTAGGAACGTGAATTGACCGGTAAATCGAGAGCTTTGCCTTACAGCTCAGCTCCTTCTTCACCATGACAGACCGGTACATCGACCGAATCACTGCAGAAGCTGCACCGATCCTCTGTCAATTTCACGCTCCCTCCTTCACTCACTCGTGAACAAGACCCCTAGATACTTGAACTCCTCCACTTGAGGCAGGAGCTCTCCACCAACCTGAAGAGGATAAGCCACCCTTTCTGATTGAGAACCATGGTCTCGGACTTGGAGGTGCTGATCCTCATCCCAGCCGCTTCACACTCGGCTGCAAACCGTCCCAGTGCACACTGAAGGTCCTGGCTTGATGGAGCCAACAGGACAACATCATCTGCAAAAGCAGAGACGGCCCCTGGCCGTGCCAAGAAATCCTGTCCATAAAGATAATGAAGACAAAGGGCAGCCCTGCCAGAGTCCAACATGCACTGGGAACAGGTCTGACTTACTGCTGGCAGGTCTGACTTACTGCTGGCAAGCAGTAAGTCAGACTTGGATGAGAGCGCTTGGTGCTCTCATCCACCCCGTGCCTTGCCATCGAGGAGCTTCCCAAATACCTCAGTGACTTCGGCCTGGGTGATGGGAGTCCACCTCCAAGCCCTCTGCCTCTGCTTCCTCAGTGGAAGACGTGTCGGTGGGTCAAAGTATTCCTTCCACTGTCCAACAATATCCCCAGTTGAAGTCAGCAGATTCCCACCTCCACTGTAAACAGTGTTGGCAGGGCACTGCTTCCCCCTCCTGAGGCGCTGGACGGTTTGCCAGAATTTCTTCGAGGCCGACCGATAGTTATTTTCCATGGCCTCACCGAACTCCTCCCAGACCCGAGTTTTAGCCTCCATGACCACCCGGGCTGCAGTCTGCTTGGCCTGCCGATACCTATCAGCTGTCTCAGGAGTCCCACAAGCCAACCAGGCTCGATAGGTCTCCTTCTTCAGCTTGACGGCATCCCTTACTTCTGGTGTCCACCACTGGGTTTGGGGTTGCCGCCACGACAGGCACCACTTTACAGCCACAGTTTCGAGTGGCTGCGTCGACAATGGAGGTGGAGAACATGGTCCACTCGGACTCAATGTCTTCAACCTCCTCGGGATCTGGTTAAAGATCTTTCTGACAGATACTTATAATGGCTTTTGTTTTATTCACATTTTAAGAAATTTCAAGACGAGCATGGAGGACAGATTATTCATTTTATTTAAGTACAATAGATTACGTTACACAAAAAGTGAAAGGATACTTTGTGATTTAACTCTAGAGCACTAGGTATATTACATTATGATTCTGACAAAAATGAACTTAATTAAATCGCTGTTGTTGTGCCCCTGACAAGTCTGTTACTTTTGTTAGCTTTTCTATAGATGTCGCAGAACATTTCAACTCCTTCCCTCCTCAGTCACGTAAACTGCTGTTCCCACTGAACAATATACACTCTTCTTCTCCTCCTTTTTGCTGCTTTATTGTCCTGTAACAGCTGTCAGTGACTGCTTACTGGTTGTCCTCTTTCATGCTTCACTGCATCAAGTCCTCTTTTTTTACATTTATTAACAAAATCAGAACTATTTGGCGGTTTGAAAAAACTACTCGCACTCAGCTGCCGTGACCTTTTTGCAACTGAATGCAACGTGACAAAGATGACACAATTCCAGTTAATTGCTAACTGATATGTACTTTTGCTACCAACTGGTCAGAAGTAGGAATTACAATAGATCACCCTCCGCCTGAATGCCATCCGTGCATTCAGATTTTTCCGCTCCTGCTGTAAAAATATTTAGTTAATGATACCTATTTCACAGACATATCTATACATTATCTATACATAGTTGTGTTGTCAAAAATATCGATATTTCGATAAATATTGATACTGAAATATCTGAAATGATATGATACTCATTTCCCGAAGTTCCAATACCAGCTGAGCTTTGAATTTTACTTGAAAATACAACAGTTTTTTTTTTTTTACTTGCACTATTTGTTTCTGAATGTATGACAGTCTGAGAGGCCTTTGAACAAGTGCACTACCTCAGGGGTCTTTAAAAGGCAGACCACAATCTGGCCCGCAAGACATTATTAATAATTACAAGCGCATAGCGCATAGTGTAAAACATATTTTATAACCGGCACTTCTAGGACAGTTACGTATACGAGGGGTCCTCAGGTTACTTTGGTTACGGTGAGAGCAGCGGAAATTCAACATGTTTAGCGTTGCCTGATAATGAGTTAGAAACTACTAAAATTTAAATGTTGATCCTCTGCAAAACATAATGAAGATTCACAGGCGTTATGGACGGAGAGGGAACGTTTATTTTAATCCGAAAATACATCTCCTAAGCTCCGTGTCAGTGTCAAAGCTGAACAATAGCACTTTATCCTCTAGTCCCGGCTGCTGTGATAATCAGAGAATGAATCCAGAACTGAACCAGGATTGGACAGGTTTCATATCGGGATTTAAAAGACTCTAGCTCAGAGGGAAGTGAAGACGTCTTATAATGTGGTGAGTTGTACATTCGTCTGTCAACTTCTTTATTCTGTCGTAGGTAAAGTATTGACTCGTTTGTTGCATATTTGACCTCATTTACAAACAACGTGAGTAATTAGCTCACGCTGTTTGCGTTCATTTGAACCCAACACATGTTCATTTGGGAGATTAAAAACAGAAAAGGTGTGAAAGGATGTATATGTAATATGTTTTGGTTTGAATTGATGATTTTGTATTTAAAATGTTCTCACAAATGTATAAAGGAGTATTAGGCATTGAATGTAGGATTCCAGTTGTTGTCAATAAACCACCAGGTCCTGAGCCTTAGCTTTAGCCTCTTTTGATTTTGTAGTTTTTTTAAAATACAGAAAACAGTGGATTATCAACATTCATCTCCATATTGTTTAAGCTGCTGTAGGTGTGGAATAAATGAGACTTTACTTATATATATATAAAGATTTATATTCAAACGCATATTCTTTAAAAATTCTATTAAAATTTTCTGCACCCCTCACGGTGAGGAAAGTTAACTAAGCGGACCTTGGCTGATTTTAATTTATTTTAATTTAATATACCTCATTGTCATTTCATCTATCTAGACATGTTATATTTATAGCATGTCTAGATCTAGATGTGTATATTTACTTTAAATTAAAAAAAAAATTATATTGTGACAGTTGTTTTCCCTTCGGTAAAATGGTATTGAATATTGATATTTTTGAAGGTATCATATCGAAGTTAGAAATTCCAGTATTGTGACAACACTAGTACATAGCCTACACACTTGCTATGTGGGTATGGTTGACTCCACATGTGTGCTGTACACTAGTGATGCGCAGTTCCCTATAGCCTATATAAATATTTGGGACTATATATTTTCTTATTTTATTAGGTTCATTGATAAGGTTACAACTTGCATTGATGTTCCCTAACCTTTGGCCTCAAGTCAGGAAAGCACCAAGCAGCTCCCACTTCCAGCCATAACAACAAAACAAACAGAGAAATAAAAGTGAAGATGGGAGACAAGGTGCGGTAGAAATTAAGGTCGGGGATTTACCTTATTAAAAAAGGTCAAGCTGCTAAATCTTCCAATATTTGGAACCTTTTGTCACAAAGAGTTGGCTCATTATCCAATCTTGTTATTGATATGATCACGCTGATTTCTATGATTTTTAAGCGTATGTTGTTGCCAGTTTAAAGGGAGATCTAATCTAATGGCTGTTTCCAAGCACTTTTGGGTTGAAATAAAGCCTGTTTTCATTTACAATGCATTGTAAGATATGTCTATTTAATGGCAGCAGGTGTGGTGCGGGGCAGGTTGTAAATATAGATACAGTGGTGCTGGGCGAGCTGGGCCAAATAATTTCATAAAATTATTTCCACAGAACAACAAGATGAGTTAAAGAACTGTAATGTTGAGTCGTAAAGGGCAGCAGAGGAGTGATATTACTGTTTTAGTCACTGGCGTAGGCAGGAATCACAATGTAGGTGGGCCCAGAGAAAATCGAGTGGGCCTAGCCTAAAATGCATCAATACTCAAAGCACTCAAAGCTCTTTACATACATTAAACTATTTACCAGTGTTACAGAACTTCACTGGGAGCAATGTAGGTTAAGTGTCTTGCTCAAAGACACAACGACAGTATGCGGGAGATGTTATGATGTTTCAAGCGGGGATCAAACCGCCCACCCACCGGTCGAAGGACGGCCGCTACACCCACTGAGCTACTGCCGACGAACGCAACTACACCTGCTTGAATACACCACCGCTTAATCAGCGCACATAAGCTGTGTTAAGAACATAACGGTAAGAACAGCATTAGCACGCACCACACACACGCCGCATCTGACAGACGATCTCGACACTATCATCAAATCAGCACGACGGTAGTGGTTACAATAGTGGACAGTGTGTAAAAACTATAATGCTTGTCATATTAGTTTGGCTCAGTGGACACAATGTGGATCTGTTAACACATCCAACTCTGATGAATGTGTTAAAATATCCATCCGTAAGTTATCCTCCAGCTACTATAGTAAATTATGATTTGTTCATTTTCATGATTGCACATTTACCCCTATTAATTAGCCTAATGTATGGCTATTTGTTCCTGTACACTGGCGTGGAGGAGAAGTAGACGCGTTTGATGGTGCGCTGGTGATGGAGAAATTGCTGAATAAAAGTTAACACAGGGCTGAGCTCCTTACTCGAGATTGATGGCTCCTGAACATTTCAATGATCTTTATCTTGCAATTGTCCTTTTTGACACAAACTTTAGTAAGTTGCTCTGTTTCATTTTTGTTTAACATGCTACGGTGTCCCAGCTGTGTATTGTGCTGTTGTAGGGGGCTGTTTGCGATCTGACTTTGATGTGGTTTGGAGACATTTCGTCATCATTATGGCAAACAAGAATAAAGAATACAATTTATTTTTATAGGTCAAGTATTGTGATAATTGCAACATAATTCACTCATTAGGCCAGGGGTCTTCAATTAAAATCAGCCAGTAACTTAGTTAACTTTCCTCAAGTGAGGGGTCCGGAAAAGTTGCATTAAAGGATATGTGTTTGATTATAATTCTTTAAAGTAAAGTCTCATTTATTCCACACCTACAGCTTCTTAAACTAAATGGAGATGAATGTAGATTATCCACTTTTTTCTGTATTTTATCCTTTGTTTAAATGAGAAGGATGTTTAAGTGTTTAGCTTTCACCAACACAGCTCACAGACGAAAGGAAAAAAAATACAAAATCAAAAGAGGCTAAAGCTGAGGCTCAAGACCTGGTGGTTTATTGACAACAGTCTGGAATCCTGCAGATAATGCCCAAAACTCCTTCATACATTTGTGAGAACATTTATAATACAAAATCATCAAATCAGGCCAAAACATATTTGTTAAATAAATATGACAAAAATGCAGTCATAATTAATCTCTTTCTATTGTCATTCCTTTGAAAACAACAGGAACAAGGAAACATGCACTGAGCATTTCTTTAGCATTAGCTGTTGCTAATAATTAACTGTTACTGTTTAATTTGCAGGTTCATCTTAAAACAAAATTTAGAATATAAAAATTTATTTCCAGTGTTTTTCCTGTTTTTAATTAAAAGGCTTTTGATTATTTCTGTTACAGCATTTAGGATTCACACAGAAACTGACACAACTTAAGGCAGACTTAACCTTTGTCACTCAGCTCCAAACCCTCCTTTCACACCTTTTCTGTTTTTAATCACCCAAATGAACATGTGTTGAGTTCAAATGAACATGTGTTGGGTTCAAATGAACATGTGTTGGGTTCAAATGAACGCGAATAGCGTGAGCTAATTACTCACGTTGTTTGTAAATGAGGTCAAATATGCGACAAACAAGTCAACACTAAACGAGAGAATAAAACAGTTGACAGACGAATGTACAACTCACCACATTATTAGACGTCCTCACTTCCCTCTGAGTCTTTTTAATCCCGACATGAAAATTGTCCAGTCCTGGTTCAGATCTGGCCAAGGCCCGTGGCTACGCAGCTGGTTTTAGTAGATTGCTTAAAATGTCTATAGTTGGTCATTGTGATAATCCACTAAATTAACACCTGTTCTCCACCTGCTGCTTCTTTAGCGCCTGTCCTAAAGAGAGTGAAGAGGTCACCAGGCAGGTCTTTGGAAAATGACCAATCACAGGAGGGCCAGTGCCTCTGGTGGGTCCAGCCCCCAATCTGCCAAACGTTTCTCCATGTGCGAGCAGGTCTGTCTGTCCTCGCGAGCAGAATTCCACCTCAAGGGCGACGCAGAGCAGGTGAGAGAGTGCATGAGCAATGAGCAATTTACGCATGTGAATTGCTCATGGTCATATTTTTTGCGCCTCTGGAGTTTTGTCATTATTTTGATGCCATAAAAAGGGAGGGTTTGTTAGAGTGAGGAGCGACTTGGGAGGAGGGGCTAACAGTTTCATCTTTTTCTTTACCATAAATGGCAGCTTGTTTTTAGCTGGAACTGTTATAAAGCCTTGCCTTATACTCTCCCGAGTATGATTTTGAGTTTTTTTACATCACTAAGTTTAACATAGAAGTCAGCTTTCCAATTCAGACGGTATACCTGTGTATAGGGGTGTGACGATAACCGCATCACCGCAATACCGCAATAATGAGATGCCTCCTGCAGTGTGAGGTCATCACCGCAAATGATTATTATTATTATTTTTTTTTTTTTTTTTTTTTAATCAGAAAGTTACAGGACTGCATATGGTGTGTGATCTGAACTATATACACATTCATCTTTGATAATAATTTACTTTTTCCGCAAATCCTTTGTTCAAGGGCTTCTGGGGAAAAGCTCCGCATCCTGCGCAAGAGAGAGGACACAGTCCATTAAACATATGGGGATTTTTCTTTGTGTGTGTGTCTGATATTTAATTAAGCCATGTTTCAGGCTACTTGTAATGTTTACAGATAATGTTAAATTAAATACACACAAACACGGGCATAAAAGACAATAGCCTAACCTAAACAGTTGGAGTTAGTTAGATCACTTCATATGTTATAGGAAATTACCGTTGACAGCGCTAGCAATGAGTGCCGCCTCGGCTGGAGGGAGAAGGAGAAAGTGCGCCATCTTCTCCAAAAAAATAATAAAAAAATAAAATCTTGCGGACCTGCTAGGGTGACCAGATGAGACTGGCTGAAATTCGGGGTGGGCGGGGGTAGTGATGTGAATCATGTGATTGAAGTATTTTTTCCGTGCCCGCAAACAATGAGTTACTCCTTTACGCGCGTGCACCACTGTCCTTCTCGCTGCAGCAATTTGCGCTCTTTTCATCAATACTTAAAACAAAAAGGGGACAAAAGGGTTGTATTGTCTTTGTTTATGTAGATTAATTAGATTAATGAATAGAAACAATAAAACTTTAAATTCACACAGCCTACCTAGGTTGTGGAGGCCCGACGTCAGCATATTTGACGGAGTTTTTTTTTTTTTTTTTTTAACTTAAAATGCTGCAGCTAATGAGCAGCCGGCGGGGATGGTTGCTGAATGGCTCAACCTCCGCAGGTTAACCGCCAAATCGCAATTCTTTTGCTTTATCACCGCGGTAAGAAAAATCCCATACAGCCCTACCTGTGTATCATCTCCAATAAATGGCTTCAACCAGCCTTTTCAGGGATTGCACCCGCTGCTTGTCGAGAAGTGTAAAAATGAATCTCCTAAAGTCTCCAATAACCACCAGCCAGTTGGATTTTTTTAATGCCACAGTGAGGGCCGGACAGGGGCAGGTTGAGGGCTAGATGCGGGCCATGAATTGCACAGGTCTGTGTAAAGTAACGCCTGACTGGATCAACACTGACATACTTGTTTTTGACTTTCAGACTAGGGATTTTACCAAAGAGCTTGTGTCTCCTGGTGTTCCCTTTGCTGTTGTCAGAACATTTCAAAAGGCTGTTTTCTGTCAA
>JALDNG010002689.1:0-35251 GCA_024349245.1 Neodontobutis hainanensis | reverse complement strand
AGTAGTTGAGACTGTAGATGTGCAGTAGTACAGACTGTAGACGAGCATTAGAACAGACTGTATATGAGTATTAGAAAATACTGTAGACATGCTTTAGAACAGATTGTAGAGGTGCAGTAATACAGACTGCAGATGAGCATTAGAACCATTGACGGTATAAGGGCTGGACATAGCAAGCCGCTTCTGGGTCTGTGCCAAATAGGAAGTAGGGGTTGGCTCCATCAAGCATGACCCTATTGACATCCATTGAAAAATCGGCGGCAATTCTGAAGTGACTATTTTTCTCACAGTCATCATTCTAACGCTCCGCCTTTCTTTGAACACAATCTTATTATTCCCGTAATTGCTATATTGATATTTGTCACATAACTCATACTATTAAGATTAATAACCTACCTATCAGATGCCTCTATTCTGCTATGTCGGATCGTGGGGCGTGGCTGATCTCGCTACCGGCATTTTGTAGTTTTAAGCTGCTCTCGGTAAAAAAAGCAGCTGGAATATAGCGTTATATGAACAGAAGAGAGACTCGTGGAGACCTAACTATTTTAAATCAGTGAAGTTCAAGCTTTTGCTACACCCAAAGATTGTTTTTAGTTAGTCTTTGTTTTCTGAAACTTTTTAGCCAGTAAGTCTTCGTTTTTTGTTAATTAGTTTGTTAGTTGCTGCTGTTCATGTATGGAGATCGCTTGCTTTTAGCTAAAAGCTAACGCTAGCTGTGTTTGATTTAACTCCGCTAATTTAAGTAACTTTTTCATCGTACAACTGCACTAAATGAAGCACGCTCCAGTTTCAAGGTGAGTACATTTTTGCATGTCTTACTGTCAGAATATATACATTTGTTATACGTTTTTTAGCTGACCCGAAGGTGGCTCTCCACCGTTTAACGATAGCTTAATATGATACACTGGACCAAACTTGGTAATAATATGATATAAGGTCATATCTAACCTTCAATTTGGAAGGAATTAAGCATAATGTTTTTTTTTAGTTTTTAGTAAGATAATATTAAGGCTAAATGTATCTGGCTGAAAAATTACTGTGTAGTTTGCAAAGTCAGTAAATGTCATAATATAATCATAATAATATAATCAAAATTAGAAGTGGGCTTAATGTACTCTTTTACAAAGATCTGGGTTGTGTCATTTTGGTAAATACATTTGACACATGTCTGTTTTATTAAAATAGATATTGTTCTCTCACAGATTTCCTAAATGTGATGCTGTCAAACTGAGGCTAAAGGTGATGCTGAGGCTGATCAGAAGAAAGGCTCTTGTTGTGGTGTGAGCACTTTGAAGAGGATATTCAGACAAAGGTGAGTGTTAGATTAAACTACACATTACATTAAACATTACACGTGCAGTGCCCACTAACCTCTGAGACTTTTTTACTCTAGAAAACACTTTCCTTACTCTACAGTCATACATCTCTTGAAAATTACTGTAGCTAAAGTGCATGTGTTAGTTTTATATTTGTACATTTATCATCTGTAAATCATGACAACAGTGGACAAGTAAATGTTTAAGTCAGGTTTTAAACATGACAGACATGATCTCTGACACAGTACATTTCACATTAACTGAAATGTACTGTACATTAATTATTATATTTAGGAAAATGTAAGTTCAAATCAAAGTCCAGGGTGCACGTAGCAAGAAGGTCGTGAGTTCAAAACCCGGCAGACTCAAACATTCTCTCGGCCGACTCCGGTCTTTCTGTGAGGAGTCTGCATGTCCTCCGCGTGTTACTGTGGGTTCTCTCCCGGTACTCCGGCTTCCTCCCACCGTCCAAACACATGCATGTAAAGGTTAATTGACAACTCTAAAGTGTCCCTAGTGAATGAATGTGAGAGAGAATGGTTGTCTGTCACTGTCTGTCTCTATATGTCAGCCCTGTGACTAACTGGCCACTGTCCAGGGTGTACCCGCTTCAGGCCCAAAGCTGCTGGGATAGGCTCCAGTCACCCGCGACTCCCTAACGGGACAAAGCGGTAGAAAATGAATGAATGAAATCAAAGTCCACTATTTTCTTAAAAACAGTTCTTACACACACAGTAACACAGTGAGCTGGTGAAGTGTTTTTTTTCCTGTGATTAACTGTGTTCAGAGGTGACCGGGCCCAACAGCAAGACTTGTTTTAAACATAACTTTTACTTTGTTCTCTGTTTTCGCAGCGCTCCTCTACAGTTACCTGTCTGCTGCTGCTTTTCTGTCGGCCCAGTCCAGTCAGGTCCAGTCATCAGTCTGCTGCTCTGTTCTTCTCTGCTCCTGGACAGTTGACCTAGCCCAGCCTCGGCTTCCTCAGCTTCATCCTACATCACATCCTGGTCCATCGACAACTTGAGCGTTTTTAAATAAACTTAAAACAAAATACAATCTCCATTCATTTATGTGCTTCTAGGTTTGAAAGCATATATAAACTGTTTTTAAGATCTTGAATCTGACATAATGTATACACTTTGTTTTTAAGTGCACAGAGTTAATAACTTGTAAAAGGCTTTTTAAAGAAACTTTTAAATAACGTGAAAGTAGATGAAAGCAAACAGACAAAACTTTAAATCATTTATTACTATAGTGTTATTTTAGAATGCCATAAGCAATAGAAGGTATTGTGGAAAATAACCAAATCATAAAACATATTGTTTTGTGTATTATTAAATTGTAATGATAAAGTAGTGCTCAAAGATGGAAGGGTTTCTTGAACTTTCAGGTTGCTCCTGAGGTCTTTGACCTGCAGCTGCACAGGTAAGGAAACTGAAAAACAAAAATCAAAACTGGTTTAACTCATATTTACTCCATCTCAAAAATACAGCATATTTGTTTACAATTTCTAAATAACCAGTTTTTTAAAAAATGTATGCAATGTGTCTATTTTAAGAAAACTATCATTAAGCTAAGATATATATCATACAGAAACTATAATTCTAAATGATCTACTTTATATATTTTTACAACATACAGTTTATAATTACGAGGCTATCTATTGATAAGCAGGTTAGTACTATTGCTAGCTGTAGATGTATTTTAGAACAAAGATGACAACATGGTGCTTACTAAAGCAGGAGAATATTTAAAAACCGTAGATGTTGGTGTAAAAGTGAAATTCACCTGAAGTAGAGCAGCAGCAGAGGGCTCAGTGAAGGAGCAGAGATGTTTTAGCTCAGGTCTCTGTCGTAGCCAATAACCGTAGAAGGGGTAAATAATAGTGACCTGAAAGGGAGATATAATCATTAAATTAGATAATGCTTACCTAATAATACACTTCGTTTTACCCATATATTATTCTATACATAATTTGGGTAAAAACTAAATATAAGAAAGTCAATTAGTTTTAATAACTAATGCCATTAGTAATTAAAACGAGATTTAGCAATAAAAAGGAAACACTGCTCTGATTACAGTTAACTACTAGCATATGTTCGCATGCAAGTAACAATGTTTTTAACCTACTTTAAAAAAATCTTTCAATACTATATGTTGATTAAAATCAAGTTATTATGAGTGAAATTAAAGAAATAAAAAAATGAATTACAAATAAATATAACATTTACCTCAAGTTAGCCAGCAGTCAAAATGCAGCAAAGACAGAGGATGAGATTGGTCAGCGCCTTCTACCGTCAATGGCTTTGCCGCTATCTGCAGGAATTTCACCTTTCAACTTTCAACTTTCAACAAGCCCGGTTCTGATTGGCTCGCTGGTTACCATGCTAACGCCACTCAAACCTAGCTCATATGCCCAAATTAGGACTTCTGGCTCCAAAAATCAACATGGCGGCCCCCACAACGGCTAAAAATGGCGACTGAAATGGGTTCATTTTCGAAGTTCGTAACGCTATGGGTGACGCCACACTCCTTATGTCCAGCCCTTCTACAGTCATTGATTAGAACAGATTTTAGAAGTGCAGTAGTACAGACTGTAGATGAGCAGTAGCACAGACTGTAGACTTGCATTAGAACAGACTGTTGATGAGCATTAGAACAGACTGTTGATGAGCATTAGAATAGACTTTAGAAGTACAGTAGTAATGACTGTAGAAATGCAGTAGAATAGACTGTAGACGTGCAGTAGAACAAAATGCGGTAGAGCAGAGGTACAGACTGTAAAGTAGCATTATAAGAGACTGTAGATGTACAATAGAACAGACTGTAGACGAGCGTTAGAACAGACTGTATACGTCCATTAGAACAGACTGTAGATGTGCATTAGAAAAGACTGACGATGTGCAGAATAATAGACTGTAGAGGTGCAGTTGTTAAGACTTTACACGAGCATTAGAACAGACTGTACATTAGTATTAGAAAAGACTGTAGACATGCTTTACAACAGACTGTAGAGGTGAAGTAGTACAGACTGTAGACAACCACTAGAACAAACTGTAGATGTGCGGTAGAAGAGACTGTAGAGGTGCTGTGGTACAGAATGTTGACTATTATTAGAAGAGACTGTAGGCGTGCAGTAGAACAGAATCTAGACAATTATTAGAACAGACTGTAGACTTCCACAAGCACACACTGTAGATGTGCATTAGAAAAGACTGTAGACATTTATTAATACAGACTATAGTCGTGCAGTAGAACAGACTGTAGAAGTGCAGTAGTATAGACTGCAGTAGAGCAGTTGTACAGACTGTAGATGTGTAGTAGAACAGACTGTAGACGTTTATCAGAACAGACTGTAGACGTGCAATAGAACAGACTGTGGATGAGCAGTAGTACAGACTGTAGACTTGCATTAGAACAGACTGTAGATGTGCATTAGAACAGACTGTAGACGTGCAGTTGAACAGACTATAGATGTGCATTTGAACAGATGTCAGAGCAGCAGTAGTACAGACTCTAGATTGGCTTTAGAACAGACTGTAGATGAGCTTTAGAACAGGCTGTAAACGTCCAGTAGAACAGACTGACAATTAGAACAGATTGTAGATATGCAGTAAAACAGACTGTAGACGTGCAGGTGAACAGAAATCAGAGCAGCAGTAGTACAGACTCTAGAATTACCTTAGAACAGACTGTAAACGAGCAATAGAAATGACTGTAAACGTCCGTAGAACAAACTGACAATGTGCAAAAGAATAGACTCTAGAGCTGCAGTAGTACAGACTGTAGATGAGCAAATGAACAGACTGTATATGAGTTTTAGAAAACACTGTAGACATGCATTTATAACAGACTGTAGAGGTGCAGTAATACAGACTGTAGACGAGCATTAGAACAGACTGTAGAAGTGCAGTAGTACAGACTGTAGAGGTGCAGTTGAACAGACTGTAGACGTGCAGTTGAACAGACTTCAGAGCAGAATTAGTACAGACTGTAGATTGTAGAACAGACTGACAATTAGAACAGATTGTAGATGTGCAGTAAAAATGACTGTAGACATGCAGTAGAATAGAGTGCAGTAGAGCAATAGTACAGACTGTAAAATGGCAGTAGAACAGACTGTAGAGGTGCAGTTGTACAGACTGTAGATGAGCATTAGAACAGACTGTTGATGTGCAGTAGAAAAGACTGTAGACGTACAATAGAACAGACTGTAGATGAGCATTAGAACAGAATGTAGGTCCATTAGAACAGACTGTAGATGTGCAGTAGTAAAGACTAAAGACCTGCATAAGAATAGACTGTGGACGAGCATTAGAACAGACTGTAGATGTGCTTTAGTACAGACTGTAGAGGTGCAGTAATACAGACAGTAGACGAGCATTAGAAGAGACAGTAGAAGGGCAATAATAAATGTCGACATTCTGTACTACTGCACCTCAATAGTCTTTTCTACTGCACATCTACAGTCTGAAGTACTGCACTTCTACAGTCTGTTTTAATGCTTGTCTACAATCTATACAACTGCATCTCTACAGTTTGTTCTAAAGCATTTCTACAGTGTTTTCTAATACTCATATAGAGTATGTTCTAATGCTCATCTACAGTCTGTAGTAATGCACCTCTAGAGTCTATTCTTCTGCACATTGTCTGTTCTACTAGACGTTTATAGTAATTTCTAATGCTTGTCTACAGTCTGTTCTACTGCACAACTATTGTCTATTTTAATAATTGTCTACAGTCTCTTCTAATGCACATCTACAGTCTGTTCTAATGCACATCTACAGTCTGTTCAACTGCACCTCTACAGTCTGTTCTATTGCACGTCTACAGTCTGTTCTACTGCACGACTATAGTCTATTTTTAATAAACGTCTACAGTCTTTTCTAAAGCACATCTACAGTCTGTCCGACTGCAGGTATACAGTCTGTTCTAATAAACGCCTACATTCTGTTCTACTGCACATCTACAGTCTGTACTACTGCACTTCTACAGTCTGTATAATGCTCGTTTGCAGTCTGTATTACTGCACCTCAACAGTTTGTTCTACTGCACATCTACAGTCTGTTCTACTGCATGTCTACAGTCTGTTCTAATGCCAGTTTACAGTCTTTACTACTGCTCTACTGCAGTTTATTTTACTGCACGTCTACAGTCTGTTTTTCTGCACATCTGTTCTAATTGTTAGTCTGTTCTACTGGACTTTACAGTCTGTTCTAATGCTCGCCCACCGCCTGTTCTAATGCAGGTCTTTAGTGTGTTCTACTGCTCGCCTACAGTCTGTTCTATTGTACGCCTTTAGTCTGTTCCAATGCACATCTACAGTCTGTTCAACTGCACGTCTACTGTCTGTTCAACTGCATCTCAACAGTCTGTTCTAATGCCAGTTTACAGTCTGTACCTCTGCTCTACTGCAGTCTGTTTTACTGCACGTTTACAGTCTGTTTTACTGCACATCTACTGTTATGTCAATTCAAGGTACAAGTTGTCCTGAGCACTCAGCCTATTTTTACTCAAATTACTAAGAGCACTCCCAAACTGCAGTGGGCAACAGCGCATCAAAAGGTTATGGAACCAACTTCCAGGAAGTGCTCTTGGGACCATAATTACCAGCGCACACACAGAGTGCATGGCAGTTGAAATGTTTGGTAAAAGCCCAGTTGGCCATCTCACTTGTTCCTGAGGAAAAAGAAACTTTGACCACAGCTCCTGATTATCCAAGGACACAACTGGTAGGACAAAAGTGGACTGTGTGTTTGTTTGTGTTGAGTTAAGACTTTTGTATGATTTTGTTTGCTTGGTTGTAATGTCCAATTTAAATCAAATAGTGAATACTTTATGTGAACATTACTCTAAGCATGTGTATTGTTTAAATTATATAAGTTTAATTAGAGACCATAGGTTAATTAAAATGACTGTTTGGTTTGACATTTACTATTTGAGGAAGTGGTATTGAGTTATTTGTGATTTATTTGCAACTAATTTCTGCTTTGGTTTGTGTATTTTAAAGGTTATCAACCTATTCTGTTCCACCCGATCATCTTTAGGAAAAAAAGAAAAAGAAAGAACAGTTTTGAGTTGTCCTTTGCATTCATCAGAGATAAAGCAGTTTTTAAGTTTGGGCAGAGCTGTAGTCAGTTAAAAAACACACAGAACTTGACATCTACAGTCTGTTCTAATGCAAGTCTACAGTCTGTACTACTGCTCATCTACAGTTTGTTTTACTGCACATCTACAGTCTGTACAACTGCACCTCTACAGTCTGTTCTAATGCCAGTTTACAGTCTGTACTATTGCTCTAATGCAGTCTGTTCTACTGCATAACTACGGTCTGTTTTACTGCACATCTACAGTCTGTTCTAATGCACATCTACAGTCTGTTCTAATGCATGTCTACAGTCTGTTCTACTTCATGTTTACAGTCTGTTCTACAGCGCATCTTAAGTCTGTTCTACTGCACGTCTTCAGTCTGCTCTATTGCAAGTCTACAGTCTGTTTTACTGCACATCTACAGTCTGTTCTAATGCACATTTACAGTCTGTTCCTATGCAAGTATACAGTATGTACTACTGCTCAACTACAGTCTGTTCTACTGCACGTCTACAGTCTGTTCTACTGCACCTCTACAGTCTGTTGTAAAGCATTTCTATTAGTGTTTTCTAATACTCATATACAGTCTGTTCTAATGCTCATCTATAGTCAACTACGGCACCTCTACAGTCTGTTGTAAAGCATGTCTACAGTGTTTTCTAATACTCATATACAGTCTGTTCTAATGCTCGTCTACAGTCTGTACTACTGCACCACTACAGTCTATTCTTCTGCACATCGTCAGTCTGTTCTACTGTACGTTTACAGTCTGTTCTAATGCTCGTCTACAGTCTTTTCTATTGCACGTCTTCTGTCTGTTCTAATAATTGTCTACATTCTGTACTACTACTTCTTACAGTGTATACTACTGCACATCTATAGTCTGTTCTATTGCTCGAATATCGTCTGTTCTATTACCCAATAACATTCTTTACTACTCGACCTCTACAGTTTGTTCTACTGTTCCTCTACAGTCTGTTCTAATGCTCGTCTACAGTTTGTACAACTAGACCTCTACAGTCTGTTCTAAAGCATGTCTACAGTGTTTTCTAATACTCATATACAGTCTGATCTAATGCTCATCTACAGTCTGTACTACTGCACCTCTAGAATCTATTATTCTGCACATTGACAGTCTGTTCTACTAGACGTTTACAGTCTATTCTAATGATCGTCTACAGTCTGTTCTACAGCCAATCTAGAGTCTGTACTACTGCTGCTCTGAAGACTGTTTAACTGCACGTCTACAGTCTGTTGAACTGCACCTCTACAGTCTGTTCTATTGTACATCTACAGTCTGTTCTAATGCACATCTACAGTCTGTTCTAATGCAAGTCGACAGTCTGAACTACTACTTGTCTAGAGTCTGTACTACTGCACCTCTACAGTCTGTTCTAAAATCATGTCTACAGTCTATTCTAATACTCATATACAGTCTGTTCTATTTCTCGTGTACAGTCTGTAGTAATGCACCTTTAAAGTCTATTCTTCTGCAGCATCATCAGTCTGTTCTACTGCAAGTCTACAGTCTGTTCTAATAATTGTCTACAGTCCGTTCTACTGCACGTCTACAGTCCTTCTAATAATTGTCGACAGTCTATAATACTGCAGCTCTACAGTCTCTTCTACTGCACATCTACAGTCTGTTCTAATGCTCGTCTATAGTCTGAACAACTGCACCTCTACAGTCTGTTCTAAAGCATGTCTAGAGTATTTTCTAATACTCATATATAGTCTGTTCTAATGCTAGTCTATAGTCTGAACTACTGCACCTCTACAGTCTGTTCTAAAGCATGTCTAGAGTGTTTTCTAATACTCATATACAGTCTGTTCTAATGCGCGTTTACAGTCTGTACTAGTGCATCTCTACAGTCTATTCTTCTGCACATTGTCAGTCTGTTCTACTGGACGTTTACAGTCTGTTCTAATGCTCGTCTACAGTCTGTTCTAAAGCCAATCTAGAGTCTGTACTACTGCTGCTCTGAAGTATGTTCAACTGCATGTCTACAGTCTCTTCAACTGCACCTCTACATTCTGTTCTATTGTACTTCTACAGTCTGTTCTACTGCAGACTATAGTCTGTTTTAATAAACGTCTACTGTCTCCTCTAATGCACATCTACAGTCTGTTCTACTGGATGTCTACAGTCTGTTCTAATTATTGTCTAGAGTCTGTTCTACTGCACGCCTACCGTCTCTTTTAATAATTGTCAACTTTCTGTATTACTGTACTTCTAAAGTCTGTTCTACTGCACATCTACAGTTTGTTCTAATGGTCGTCTAGAGTCTGTACTACTGGACCTCTACACTCTGTTCTAAAGCATGTCTACAGTCTTTCTAATACTCATGTACAGTCTGTTCTAATGCTCGTGTAAAGACTGTAGACGAGCATTAGAACAGACTGTAAACGCCAGTAGAAGAGACTGACAATGTGCAGAAGAATAGACTCTAGAGATGCAGTAGTACAGACTGTGGACGAGCATTAGAACAGACTGTAGATGTGCATTAGAACAGACTTTAGAAGTGCAGTAGTAGAGACTGTAGATGTGTAGTATAACAGACTGTAGACGTTTATAAGAACAGACTGTAGACGTGCAGTAGAACAGAGTATAGATGAGCAGTAGTACAGATTGTAGACTTACATTAGAACAGACTGTGGATGTGCAGTTAGAACAGACTGTAGATGTGCAGAAGAACAGACTGTAGACTGTAGGAATATGGTCTTATTAATTAATAATTAATATGAATATTAATTATGAAAATTAATAATTAATATTTTGCTTATCAAAATATTAATTTCTTTCGGGCACCACTCTAGTTTTGAACAGATCCAGAGAAACTGTTTAGTCTAGTCTCATTAATCTAAAGGAAGTAAATTCTTCTCGTGAAAATTAATGAATTAAACATTGAAACAGTAAATGTCTTTATGGGGTTTTATTAAAGATTATAAAAATTTAAACAGTGAATAATGACAGGGAAATGACACAAAGGGATAATTATTGACACATGAATGGGTAAATCAAAGAACGATAAAACACTTTACTTTCAGAGGATTTTGTGAAACAAAAGAAAGTAGGCCTATTGATTATTAACTCTATTATTAGATAAGGGGCTGTTACGGAGCGTTTAAAGGGGTTCGATGACGGTTTCTGAGGCCAAGGCTGTTATGTTTAGACAGTTAGACGCCAAACTTGTGTAACTAACGTTTAGACTCACCCTGGGGGTCGTGATTGGTCTCAGATCTTAGCGACGAGAGGTCTAGAGGTTGTCCGGAACCCTGTCGCAACCGATGACGTTTGTCGCCTCCAGGATGGCCTGCTTTTTCCACTCTCCAGAGGGGCTGCCGTGGGCCCGGGAGATTCAAAAAGCGTCTCGTTACTGTCACAACTAGCCAAGCCTTTTAGCATCAGCGTCGTACACCGAGTAAAATTGAGTCTTTCAAAGTTATTGAAGTCCACTGGAGAAGGTTTAGCGGCTGTGTTGCTGGCTTAAACTTGCTCGAGAAAGTTAGATTTTAGTCAAGCTAACTCTTAGCAGGCAGGAAATCTTCAAAAATAAAAGCGAGGCAACTTCCTTTTGTTGGCAGGCTGGCAGGAAGTAAGCTACTTTGAACAGCTGTGTGAAGGAAACTTTATCGCGGCAAGCTAAACTTGCAGGCTTTAAAGTACAAAGAAAATTTACTCGTTACACGAGGTCCGGAGCTTGTGAGAGGTTCGAGGCCTACGGCCCTGAACGGACAAGAGGTCCAGAAGTGAAGAGGAGACGGAGAGTAGTGCAGAGAGAGCGTGTTTTTGACCAGCGGTCACTTTTAACACTTTTGACAGGGTGTGTCTTACGGAGGAAGGCATTGCTTTGGGGAGTTTAAATGTTTAAACTAAGTCTTAAACATTCCTTTTGTTTCACCCTATTTTCCTTGGTTTTCGTAAAACACACAAACTTATTCGTACTTGCAGGATTATGCAAAGAAACATTTGTCAGACTTATTATAAAAACATATATTCATTACATTTTATTAACATAAAACGTAACTCTGTAGGAATGGAAGGAATTAGTTGACTTGTAAAACTCTGCATCCTGGAAACAAACAGTATAATTGTTAGTACATTCACAATCTTTCTAAGTAATAAAATAACAAAATGTCCTTTAATGAAATAACACCAAATGTCCTTCTTGAGTGCAGAGTCATTTGTCCAGTTAAACCAAAAGGGGGTAGTGTTTGACCATGCCCGAACGACTATGATCAAAGACATTTTCAACTGTCAATCAGGATTAGAATAAAGTGTTCTCGAGAAAGCTGGATGGACACCTTATCTACAGGATTTACGGCTTTTGGACATGGCGCCTAGCAGTCTGTGATGTTCCATGTGTCACCTTTGACACGGTGCTGGGTAGAACGAAGTTCCAATTCTTATAAAAGCAAAACAAAGTCATTAATAAGTTTCCTGTCCTTGGCAAAACACGTTGGTGTCCTTTTATCTGAAAGAAAACGGGGTTAGCATGTCTTCTTCTCAAGATTTACATTCACGGCCTGTCTCTGGAGGCCGATGGTGAAACAACAGTTGTTAATCTTGAAGACCCTTAGTGAAACAGTTTGGAGGTCTGTAAGTGATTAAACAAATGTTATAATCCGTGTGGCGTTCTGGAGGCTGATCTGCTACAGTCCCCCCTTTCGACACGAAGCTGGTTTCACAAGTTTCCGTGTCGACATCCTTGCAGACCAGGGAGTAAGCCACACGTTAAACACATAGTTTGGCGTCATAACAGGTGTAATGATGCAAACGTGATTAAGGAAAAGTATACAAGTGTAAAGGGGCTTCACTTGGTTTGTATTATATCCGTTGCTAATGGAGATAGATTAAGTTTATCACTTAAAGAAGGACTTATTGTGAAATAAAGAAATGAGAGAGCTGTCTCATTTAGTTTGTTTAAAGTTTAGGGAGGTGTTTATAATAAAAGAAAATATGTTAGGAGGATCATAACTTTAAGGGACTTTGCATGCATTTAGGGACAAGGATATACATAGTGATTATGTAAGGGACATAATGGTTATGCGTGATCCTTCAAAGAATTCTTCTCATTGCTCGGCTGTCCACTGAGGAGCTGATGTCTATGAGCGTGTCATTTATCAGCAAGGCGACCATTTGAGTGTGTGTATGGTCTACAGTTTGGTTTGGTTAGTTTTAGAGTCTCACTGTGAGTGTTTACCACTGACACAGTGTCTTTCAACGTTTTTTTTTAAACGTTTGGAGTTGCTGCTGTTACTCCGAGACTTGTCTATTACAGTGGAAATGTTAGCGGTATTCGCCAGAGCACCCGAGGTTACGCAAGGTACACACAGCGGCGGTTGCAACGAGAATTGATTCATTGACAGGAAAACCAGAGTTATCAGTTACAGTTATTGAATTACTCACAGTTACCACTGAAAGGTGAAAAGAGTTAGGAAATCAGAGTTAGAGGTTAGAGGTTAGTTGTTAGTGGTTACTGCGAGCTAAGGGATCCGTTTAAGACTACTTGGGAGCGTGAACGTCCCTGTAGATCCCATGGGGTTTTGTGCAACTTTATCTGGTTGCAGTGTATCCACTTGAGAGTGGGTTCCTTTCTCCCTTTGGTGATCTTTATCTGATACACCACCGGGATAGTTTGTTGACAATGGTGTACGGTCCGCCCAACGCGGGAGGAATTTCAGCGTTAGTCGGTTGGTACCACCTCTTGTTTGTCCAGTGAGTTGGCTGAACATGTAGTACCACACTTTGTCTCCCACCTGTAGTTCGTCCTAGATGACTTTTGGTCATAATAGACCTTACGTCCTTCTGCCCTTTGCCTAGTTTTTCCTGGGCAAAGGCGAAGGTGATTCTCAGGTGTGCCTGGAGATCAGCCATGTACTGGTGTGTGGTATAGGCCGTGCGATGTTAGCCTCTCCTGGCTGATACAGTAAGTGTAGGGGAAGCATCATCTGCCTACCGGTCATGAGCTCAAAGCGGGAGACTCCGGTCGCCGTGTGTGCCGTGGCTCTGATAGCCATCAGGACCAAGTGCAGTTTGACGTCCCAGTCTCGGTGATTAGATGCAACATATTTCTTTAGGATGTCGATCACCGTCGGTTTGCTCTTTCTACTTGGCCTGAGGACTGGGGGTGGTGGCTGACGTGGAATTTTGCCCATGGTTTGCCACAGTTGTCCCATCACCTCGGCGGTGAAGTGAGTCCCAAGGGTCAGAATCGACCTTACAGGGTAAGCGAATCTGGAGAACACGTGGTTCATGAGTAGAAAGGCTGTGGTCTGTGCCGTGTCGTTTGGGGCTGGAAGTCCTTCCACCCATTTAGTGAAGGCACAGGTGACCATTAGGATGTATTTGTTGCCCCTTGTTGATTTAGTCAGGGTCCCATCCAATCGATTTGGAGGTCAGACCACGGAAAAGAAATGCCCCTTCTTTGTAAGGGTGCACGATGGAGTGGTCTTGTCGGTTGAGATTGGCAGCATACTAGGCAGCCTTTGATGTATTCTGCCACGGCCATTTGCATGTGTGGCCAGTATGCCACTTGTTGAAGTGCCTGATGTGTTGCGCGGACACCTCTGTGGCCTGCTAAAGGAGCGTCATGTGCGTGCGTTAGCATGACCCCCCTTAGGCTCTGAGGCCCTACGAACGCAGGTGAAGTGAGGGTGTCAGAGACGTGAGACAAGCAAGCCATGACGCAGGTGGAGTTGGCGCACCGCCCATAGCTTTGTAAGATATGCGTCGGAGGAAAAGTCAGTGTCTACGATGGGGTTAGACATCGGGTCTGAAAGGTAAAGCATAAGTTTGTGGATTGCGAGTCCGCTGCTTGAAGGCGCGAGGCCGGAACCAGTGAAAGAAAGAAAGGAAGTTGATGGGTCTGCAGGGGTCAGAGCCGAGGCACCGGTTGCGGTTGCCTTAGATCGGGTAACCAGACAGACAGAATGGGTGGGTTGGGTGGGAAGGGGTCGATCGTACGAGGTTTTCCTTTGGTTTAACAGGTTGGTATGCCGGTGTAACCAGCACTTGGTTCGGAGTGCTTTTAAACTCTGTTTTGTTACCTGGTTGTATCTGGGCGGCTTCTGTTAAGCACGCCTGAAGTTGTTCAATAAGCTGGCGGTCTAAGTCACCTTGTTGAGTGAGGGCCTCTACCCGTGCACTCAGGTACTCTCTCCGCCGAGCTTCCTGTGCCAGCATATTCGCGGACAGCTCTCAAAGAGAGCTTTGTCTAGAGCCCCTTGTTTTGCCATGAGGTCTGCCTGATCGTTCAGGTCTTTGTCTGTATCGAGGGAGAGCAGGGAGCCTGTCTGTACAACCATTACCTCAGCATCAGCCAGATCGACCCTGCAGATAGTGTCGGTATCGACCACAAGTGAGGGGTATATGGCGATTGCTCCGGAAGGTTTTGTGTAGACAACTCCGGTCTCCTGTTGTTCAGTCGCGAGTGAGTGTGGCATACGTCCTATGACTGGGATTCTGAGTTCACAGTCATGGAACCTAGTGTCAATCAGCCAACCTAAAGGTGTGGCCTTCGGGACGAGAATGCTATTGGCAGTAGGATTCTGCACTAGCACGTGTGTTGATCGAGAGTCGAGCTCGACCAGGGTGTTGCCTGGACAGACAAGCCTAACTCAACGAACAGAGGCGACGGTTGGAAGAACGCTTGTGAAGAGTTAACTTGTTGTCCTGGAAACGCTTTCAGATGTATGTCCATGATGTTACGCGGCGGTATCGCGGAGATGGCAGTCGTTACTTACCTGACACACGCCGGGGATCGCTTTGACCCGATCTCAAGTTTCCTTTGGTCAGTGAAAGTGATTCTTTACGTACTCCAGTCAGGGACCAGAGAACGTTGTTAATGGTGTCGACTTGTGCGTCGAGTCTGACTAGCATGTCAGCCCCAATGTACACTGAATGTGAGAGATTAGGGATGACAGCAAGCGTGTGGGTCAGTTCTCTTTTGTTCCATCGTCGATGGCAGAGCATAGACCGATGGCGGTTAACGCATGAGTCGGTGTGGGGTTAGCAGGGAACCTAGTGCGCTTCTTTATGAAGGTCAGGCACGGGTTTATCTGCGTTAGAGTGTTAAACAGCTCCTGGCTGATGGCAGATTTGTCAGCCCATAAGGCCATCACGACATTGTCGACTGGAGTTGCTTCCAGTGAGATGCCATTGACAATCTGGGGTGTCATCGCTAATGGGTCCTTCAGCGTGCATAGGAAGTTGTCACGCAATGTAAAGGGGTTTGGTTCGCACCGAGGTTGCATGGTTGTTGTACCAGCGATGTCGGTGGCTACCCTGCCGATTGGTGATTCCCTATCAATCGCATAGCACTGAGATTCATTCAGTAAGATTGGAAGTGGTTCTCGCACTTGGGCCCAAATCTTCAGCTGCTTGAAGTTGATCAGTGGTTCAAGCGATTGAGGATGTCTTTTCCAATCAGAAGTGGGACATTGTCAAGGTGGGACACGTACACTGGGTGTATCAGTGTCATGGGTCCGATGGTCAGTTGGACTAAGGCTACCTTGTTGATGATCGTCCGATCATCAGAGTAAGGCCTTATTTCTAAAGAGCACGGGTGGGACTTCAAGTCCCTGTGGGATCTTCTCGCTATAGCCTGGAGTGATCTGAACAGGTTGCCTGAAATTAGGCTGATGTCAGCGGCTGTGTCGAGAAGTGCTTTGTCGTCAAGTGGTCTTCTAACAAGACAGAGAGATAAAGCTTTCGAGCTACTCCCTTTCAGTTAGGTGACCCAGAAATTGGTGAAAGGGTGTTTCACATTCGATAGTCGTGGCGTGGTCATGGCACAGCCCGATGTTTGGGTTCACTTGGACGGCGCTAGGCGGACTGAGGTATTGTGATCTGGATCACTTCCCTCCGTGTTGTCCATGCTAGGGTCCTGGACAATGTCATTGAGTGGCTCTGGATCGTCAGAGCCTAGGTACAGGTCTGGGAGATGTTCATTCCCTTCAGTAGACTCTGTATTTTCGCGTGTTAAGTCGACTTGGATCGGTTGTGACTGTGTCTGAATCGGGGCCTTAGAGGCCTCCACCGTATACAGATCAGCCTTGTCCTTGGACTTTTCGCGCATTCGTTTGAGTATGCGTTCTATGGCCCGAGCCTCCTCTGTAGTCAGACTCCTTCGCTATCGCGATCAGTCAGTTTCAGGGCTCGGTCTCTCGCATGATGATTTTGTCGTTTGACAGGTGAGCTACCTGATGATCGTTGGTCTTGGGACAGACGATAATGGTTTCTCCTGTCGTCGCGGTTTTGATAGGACCCCTTTGGTTACGGTTTGGATTGGTTCGAAATTTATTTTCGAACCGAGGTCTCCATTGAGGGCCCTGGTCTTTGAACTTACGTTCAGGCCAGGTCGGGTGTGGACCCGGCTCTCTTTGTGTGGTCGAGGTCCCTCTTTCCTGTCTGGAAAGCGGGAGGCTCCTGGGCCATTTGGATTGGAGGTCGGCGCTCCTTCGAGCGCTA
This sequence comes from Neodontobutis hainanensis, assembly GCA_024349245.1. Classification (NCBI taxonomy): domain Eukaryota; kingdom Metazoa; phylum Chordata; class Actinopteri; order Gobiiformes; family Odontobutidae; genus Neodontobutis; species Neodontobutis hainanensis. The sequence continues at coordinate 18,370 of JALDNG010002689.1, read as the reverse complement.
GGCTCCGATCTACGGTGACAAGAGTGTCTGGCTTTTGACGTTTAGTCTGCCTCAGCCTCTGTTTAGTGAATGCCCGCATTGCCAGCTCGCGAAGTTGGTGGCTGGTCTGCGTTTGTGGGCATGCAGAAACGCCAAGATGATGGCTGGTAGTTGGATGGAGGTTTTGCACAAAGAGGGCTTTGAAGTTTTATCCTCCTCCATGTTTGGTTCATTGAGTGGACCGAAATAAGCTTTGCGTAGCCGATGATAGTATAGCTGTGGGGACTCTGGCCGTGCCTGTTTGATCATTAGGGCGGCAGTCAGACCCACATTTACCGTAACGTCTGAGAATTCCACCATGAGAGACTGACTAAGGAGATCAAAGTCAGCTTGGACCTCAGGAGGTTGATGTTCGATGAAGCTACTAACATCTCTGCTTGATGTTAGTTTTATCAGAAAGATTTTGTCCGCAGCAGTAACATTGGGTATTCTTTGTAGGTAGAATTCAATGTCGCGAAGATAAGCACTCACGTCATAAGACGCTCCTTGATGGGGGACGCTCTGTTAGTGGGACCGTAGTCCAGATGTCTCTGTTTCAAAGCTGGTTGTGGGACAAAGTCCGATTGCCTACCTTTTGGTAGTGCGAAGTAATCCGAATGCCTACCTGTGGAAGCTCGCGGAAAGACGGCCGGGCTCGGCACGGTTGGTCCTCTTTCCGTTGCGTCCAAGCGGCGGTAGGGGTCGAGAAATCAGATTAGTTAGTGAGGTAGCTCCTCCTGGGAGTTTTCCTTTGGTTTAACAGGTTGGTATGCCGGTGTAACCAGCACTTGGTTCGGAGTGCTTTTAAACTCTGTTTTGTTACCTGGTTGTATCTGGGCGGCTTCTGTTAAGCACGCCTGAAGTTGTTCAATAAGCTGGCGGTCTAAGTCACCTTGTTGAGTGAGGGCCTCTACCCGTGCACTCAGGTACTCTCTCCGCCGAGCTTCCTGTGCCAGCATATTCGCGGACAGCTGTGCACTTTGCCTGCTTTGATGAGTTCCTCTCGCATAGCGTCGTGCTCATTGCGATGGTCACTGAGCTGCAGTTCTGCTAGGTCACGAGCAGACCTTGTTTCGCTCAGCTCGTTCCTTAGGTCACTGAGGGTCCCCTCAGTTATCTGGAGTTTGGTGTGTAACTCCTCAAAGTCAGGTTCTGTCTTTGGAGTGTTTGTGCAAGAGTTTGTAACTCTTGGTTCTGTTTTTCAGAATTCTCCAGGGCTCCTTGGGTCAGCTGGAGTTCCTGATTCAATGTCTTGATATCGCGTTGGAAGCGGGCGAGGTCCTGTTTCTGGACCTGGATTTTCTCGTGGCTGCGTGCCAGGAGATCCTCAGCGTGTTTCTGCTGCGCGCGCATAACAGTAGCCATTTGACCTAACAGCTTAGTTAGATCCTTGTCTTTTGGCTTATAGGTTAGCGCAATGCTAATCAAGGAGCTAAGAACTGAATCTAGCTCGTTGGGAGGTGTGGTTTGAATCTCGTCAACATATTGGGGTAGCACCTGTTCTGTTAAATCATTTAGAGCCTAGTCTAAGTGATCCAGAAGCTTGATGGGACTACCAGAACCTGTAGACTGTGAGTCAGACTTGTTGAGAAATGGGGTTTCTCTGAGAAAGTGAGTTATTGTTAGATTACGTTTTAACTGCAAGGAGAGAGTTACTACTTGTAGAGTGTTACGAAGAAGGCGCGTAAAACTCAAGCAGACTGTAAAAGGATTTTTGAAAATCTGAGTAAAAGTGTAAATAATAAAAAAAAATAATGAAGGAATAAAAATTAAAGTTAACATTTTATTTTATTTAAAATAAAATAAAATTACAATTAAATTAAAATAAAAGGGTATTAAGTGAAATAAGTCAGATTGAAAGTAATAAAAGAAGGAATTGTTGAAGTGGAAGTTGGTATAAAGTCTATTTCTGAGTGAAATGACCTTATGCTAGTATTAAGCAGTGACTATGTAGCAATAGCCTAGTGGTGTGAATGTTAATGAGGGTTGACAGTGCTAATTTGTAAAATTAACGGTGCAGAATCAGTGGGTTTAATCTAACAATTCATGCAGGTAATCAGCTTTTAAATTACAGCTATGACAAAATTCGCAGGGTTAAGTCTGTTCAGACGTAACAGCAGGGTTGTCGTAGTGTTAGTAAGCTGTTAGCATTAGCATTCCAATTTGACAAATCCTGTGTAGATAGGAAAGTCACAAAACAAGTCTTAAATTGTTAATCAAGACAAATTAATCAATCAAATTAAATGCAGGGTTAGCATCAAAGATTTTCCAAAAGCAGATGCAATGTTCATTAAAAATGTCACAATTGTTAGTTAACTCTATTGTGCATTCAAGGTTGTTAAACACAGGCATTAACAACAAACAAAAACAGCTTAATAGCAGTTCAGTAGTTGTTAATAACGCAGAGTAATTCACTTTTATGTTAATTCAATCAGGCTTTTCAGTGTCAATGAAAGCTTAAATTATTCAGTTGTTAAGTTCTAAACTTGAATTAGTCACTGTTTTAAGGAAAAGTGTAATTCCGTTGAGTGACCACCAGAGAGAGACGTAGAGCTCCTCTGAGATTTTTAGAAGTTTCGCACTTCTCTTCCGCTAGGGGCAGTAGAAACTTGTGTCTGTGGTTTTACTACTTCTTTCCGCTAGGGGAGATAAAGACTCGTGAGTCAGTGGTTTTACCACTTCTTTCCGCTAGGGCGATAGAGACTCTCGTGAGTCTCTGGCTTCGAAATGAAGTCTCCGGCACGCCTTTGAGGTGCCGGGCAAAGTTTGTTTTTAGCTCCAGTCAGAGACTGACTTGGGACGCTCCTACAACTTGTTAAACCAGCGGTTTAAACACAGCAGCGCTTTGTACAAGGCAGGTACAAGGCCACGTTTTAAACACAAGCACATTTACAGCAGGCTCAAACCACGTTTTTAGACAAAACGCACGGCAGCCCACGTGGCTTTTAGGGGGAGGGTTTTCACAGTTAGCTAGTCTGTGAAGGCCTACAGCACGGGTTTTTTTTTTTTAATCCATTCAAAATACACCCAGGCTCATAAGCCTTAGGCAAGACAAGTTTTCTCATAAAATTCCGGTGTAACGCGGCAATTTTTTTTTCAACTTGTAAGAGACAATTTTAACTTAACTCTGGCGTAGCACAGTAGTTAGTTTTTTGTCTCGGGCCCATATGAAGTTACACACTTTGTCTCGTGTGTTTAACATGCATGCAATTTGCAGAGTCTCTAAGCTTTGTAACAGACTCTAAGCAACTTTTAACAAGTACTTGATTAATGCTCTGGCCATAAATGTACGTACAATACTAATTGTAATTCAAAATAATATCAGTCCAGCTGGTACGATTTGAATTAGCAATTTCGACAGCGCTTCACACTTAACAAACAAAAGCACAACTCTCACACACACACACACACACACGCACGCGGTTAAACGCATTGCTAAGCAACAGCACAACAAAGGCACAGCTTTCAGTGGACAGCAATTTTGTAAAGACTTTGGATATTGAGTGATTCTAATGTTTAATCAAGAAAATTCTTCCGAGGCTCACGCGGGGCGTCAAAAATAATATGTAGGGAATATGGTCTTATTAATTAATAATTAATATAAATATTAATTATGGAAAATTAATAATTAATATTTTGCTTATCAAAATATTAATTTCTTTCGGGCACCACTCTAGTTTTGAACAGATCCAGAGAAACTGTTTAGTCTAGTCTCATTAATCTAAAGGAAGTAAATTCTTCGTTTAAAATTAATGAATTAAACATTGAAACAGTAAATGTCTTTATGGGGTTTTATTAAAGATTATAAAAATTTAAACAGTGAATAATGACAGAAATGACACAAAGGGATAATTATTGACACATGAATGGGTAAATCAAAGAACGATAAAACACTTTACTTTCAGAGGATTTTGTGAAACAAAAGAAAGTATGCCTATTGATTATTAACTCTATTATTAGATGAGGGGCTGTTACGGAGCGTTTAAAGGGGTTCGATGACGGTTTCTGAGGCCAAGGCTGTTATGTTTAGACAGTTAGACGCCAAACTTGTGTAACTAACGTTTAGACTCACCCTGGGGTCGTGATTGGTCTCAGATCTTAGCGGCGAGAGGTCTAGAGGTTGTCCGAACCCTGTCGCAACCGATGACGTTTGTCGCCTCCAGGATGGCCTGCTGTTTCCACTCTCCAGAGGGGCTGCCGTGGGCCCGGGAGATTCAAAAGCGTCCTCGTTACTGTCACAACTAGCCAAGCCTTTTAGCATCAGCGTCGTACACCGAGTAAAATTGAGTCTTTCAAAGTTATTGCGAAGTCCACTGGAGAAGGTTTAGCGGCTGTGTTGCTGGCTTAAACTTGCTCGAGAAAGTTAGATTTTAGTCAAGCTAACTCTTTAGCAGGCAGGAAATCTTCAAAAATAAAAGCGAGGCAACTTCCTTTTGTTGGCAGGCTGGCAAGAAGTAAGCTACTTTGAACAGCTGTGTGAAGGAAACTTTATCGCGGCAAGCTAAACTTGCAGGCTTTAAAGTACAAAGAAAATTTACTCGTTACACGAGGTCCGGAGCTTGTGAGAGGTCCGAGGGCCTACAGCCCTGAACGGACAAGAGGTCCAGAGCGAAGTGAAGAGGAGACGGAGAGTAGTGCAGAGAGAGCGTGTTTTTGACCAGCGGTCACTTTTAACACTTTTTGACAGGGTGTGTCTTACGGAGGAAGGCATTGCTTTGGGGGGGAGTTTAAATGTTTAAACTATGTCTTAAACATTCCTTTGTTTCACCCTATTTTCCTTGGTTTTCGTAAAACACACAAACACATTCGTACTTGCAGGATTATGCAAAGAAACATTTGTCAGACTTATTATAAAAACATATATTCATTACATTTTATTAACATAAAACGTAACTCTGTAGGAATGGAAGGAATTAGTTGACTTGTAAAACTCTGCATCCTGAAACAAACAGTATAATTGTTAGTACATTCACAATCTTTCTAAGTAATAAAATAACAAAATGTCCTTTAATGAAATAACACCAAATGTCCTTCTTGAGTGCAGAGTCATTTGTCCAGTTAAACCAAAAGGGGGTAGTGTTTGACCATGCCCGAACGACTATGATCAAAGACATTTTCAACTGTCAATCAGGATTAGAATAAAGTGTTCTCGAGAAAGCTGGATGGACACCTTATCTACAGGATTTACGGCTTTTGGACATGGCGTCTAGCAGTCTGTGATGTTCCATGTGTCACCTTTGACACGGTGCTGGGTAGAACGAAGATCCAATTCTTATAAAAGCAAAACAAAGTCATTAATAAGTTTCCTGTCCTTAGCAAAACACGTTGGTGTCCTTTTATCTGAAAGAAAACGGGGTTAGCATGTCTTCTTCTCAAGATTTACATCCACGGCCTGTCTCTGGAGGCCGATGGTGAAACAACAGTTGTTAATCTTGAAGACCCTTAGTGAAACAGTTTGGAGGTCTGTAAGTGATTAAACAAATGTTATAATCCGTGTGGCGTTCTGGAGGCTGATCTGCTACAAGACGTTTATTAGAACAGACTGTAGACCTGCAGTAGAACAGACCGTAGATGTGCAGTAAAACAGACTATAGATTTGCATTAGAACAGACTTTAAAAGTGCAGTAGTAGAGACTGTACACGAGTATTAGTACAGACTTTAGATGAGCAGTAGTACAGACTGTAGACTTACATTAGAACAGACTGTAGATGTGCATTACAACAGACTGTAGGCGTGCAGTAGAACAGACTGTAGATGAGCAGTATTACAGACTGTAGGCTTGCATTAGAACAGACAGTAGATGTATATTAGAACAGACTGTAGATGTGCAGTAAAACAGACTGTAGACGTGCAGTGGACGAGACTGTAGTAGAGCAGTAGTACAGACTGTAAACTGGCATTAGAACAGACTGTAGAGGTGCAGGTGAACAGACAGTACACGTGCAGTTGAGCAGACTTCAGAGCAGCAGTAGTACAGACTCTAGATTGGCTTTAGAACTGACTATAGACAAGCATTAGAACAGGCTATAAACGTCCAGTAGAACAGACTCTATATAAGTATTAGAAAACACTCTAGATATGCTTTATAACAAAATGTAGAGGTGCAGTAGTTCCGACTGTAGACGAACATTAGAACAGACTGTATATGAGTATTGGAAAACACTCTAAACATGCTTTAGAACAGACTGTAGAGGTGCAGTAGTTCAGACTGTAGACGAGCATTAGAACAGAGTACAGATGAGCAGTAGTACAGATTGTAGACTTACATTAGAACAGACTGTGGATGTGCAGTTAGAACAGACTGTAGATGTGCAGAAGAAAAGACTTTAGACGTTTATTAGAACAGACTGTAGACCTGCAGTAGAACAGACCGTAGATGAGCAGTAAAACAGACTATAGATTTGCATTAGAACAGACTTTAAAAGTGCAGTAGTAGAGACTGTACACGTGTAGTAGAACAGACTGTAGATGAGCAGTAGTACAGACTGTAGACTTACATTAGAACAGACTGTAGATGTGCATTAGAACAGACTGTAGACGTGCAGTAGAACAGACTGTAGATGAGCAGTATTACAGACTGTAGGCTTGCATTAGAACAGACAGTAGATGTACATTAGAACAGACTGTTGATGTGCAGTAAAACAGACTGTAGACATGCAGTGGACGAGACTGTAGTAGAGCAGTAGTACAGACTGTAAACTGGCATTAGAACAGACTGTAGAGGTGCAGGTGAACAGACAGTACACGTGCAGTTGAGCAGACTTCAGAGCAGCAGTAGTACAGACTCTAGACTATAGACAAGCATTAGAACAGGCTATAAACGTCCAGTAGAACAGACTCTATATAAGTATTAGAAAACACTCTAGATATGCTTTATAACAAAATGTAGAGGTGCAGTAGTTCCGACTGTAGACGAACATTAGAACAGACTGTATATGAGTATTGGAAAACACTCTAAACATGCTTTAGAACAGACTGTAGAGATGCAGTAGTACAGACTGTAGACAAGCGTTAGAACAGACTGTATATGAGTATTAGAAAACACTCTAGACATGCTTTAGAATAGACTGTAGAGCTGCAGTAGTTCAGACTGTAGACGAGGATTAGAACAGACTCTATATGAGTTTTAGAAAACACTCTGCACATGCTTTAGAACAGATTGTAAAAGGTGCAGTATTTCTGACTGTAGACGTGCATTAGAACAGACTGTATATGAGTATTAGAAAACACTCTAGACATGCTGTAGAACAGACTGTTGATGAGCAGTAATACAGACTGTAGACTTGCATTAGAACAGACTGTAGATGTGCAGTAGAACAGACTGTAGACGTTTATTAGAACAGACTGTAGACCTGCAAAAGAACAGACCGTAGATGAGTAGTAAAACAGACTATAGACTTGCATTAGAACAGACTGTAAAACTGACTGTAGACGAGCATTAGAACAGACTTTAAACATCCAGTAGAACAGACTGACAATGTGCAGAAGAATAGACTATAGAAATGCAGTAGTACAGACTGTAGACGAGCATTAGAAGAGAGTGTAGATCTGCTTAAGAACAGACTTTAGAAGTGCAGTAGTAGAGACTGTAGATGTGTAGTAGAACAGACTGTAAATGAGCAGTAGTAGAGACTGTAGACTTGTATTAGAACAGACTGTAAACGTGCAGTAGAACAGACTGTAGATTAGCAATAAAACAGACTGTACACGTGCAGTAGAACAGACTGTAGATGAGCAGTTGTACAGACTGTAGACTTTCATTAGAACATACAGTAGATGTCCATTAGAATAGACTGTAGATGTGCAGTAGAACAGACTGACGAGGTGCAGAAGAATAGACTGAAGAGTTGCAGTAGTTGAGACTTTACACGAGGATTAGAACAGACTGTACATGACTATTAGAAAAGACTGTAGACATGCTATAGAAGAGACTGTAGAGGTGCAGTAGTACAGACTGTAGAGGAGCATTAAAACAAACTGTAGATGTGCAGTAGACCAGACTGTAGACGTGCAGTTGAACAGACTTTAGAGCAGCAGTAGTACAGACTCTAGATTGGCTTTAGAAAAGACTGTAGAGGTGCAGTAGTTCAGACTGTAGATGATCATTAGAACAGACTCTATATGAGTATTAGAAAACACTCTAGACATGCTTTAGAACAGGCAGTAGAGGTGCAGTTGTACAGACTGTAGACGAGCATTAAAACAGACTGTATATTAGTATTAGAAAACACTCTAGACAAGCTTTAGTACAAACTGTAGATGTGCAGTAGTACAGACTGTAGACGTTTTTAGAACAGACTGTAGAAGAGCAGTAGAACAAACTGTAGACGAGCAGTAGTACAGACTGGAGAATTCCATTAGAACAGATTGTAGATGTGCATTAGAACAGACTGTAGATGTGCAAAAGAATAGACTGTAGAGGGCAGTAGTTGAGACTTTACACGAGCATTAGAACAGACTGTACATGAGTATTAGAAAAGACTGTAGACATGTTTTAGAACAGACTGTAGAGTTCCAGTAGTACAGACTCTAGACGACCATTAGAACAAACTGTAGATGTGCAGTAGAAGAGACTGTAGAGGTGCAGTAGTACAGAATGTTGCCAATTATTAAAAGAGACTGTAGACGTGCAGTATAACAGACTCTAGACAATTATTATCTATTAACAATAGAAAAGACTGTAGAGGTGCAGTTGAACAGACTGTAGATGTGCAGTTGAATAGACTTCAGAGCAGAAGTAGAACAGACTCTAGATTGGCTTTGGAAGAGACTGTAGACGAGCATTAGAACAAACAGTAAACAACCTGTAGAACAGACTGAGAAAGTGCAGAAGAATAGACTCTAGAGGTGCAGTAGTACAGACTGTAGATGAGGATTAGAACAGACTGTATATAAGTATTAGAAAATACTGTAGATATGCTTTAGAACAGACTGTAGAGTTGCAGTAGTTCAGACTGTAGACGAGCATTAGAACAGACTGTATATGAGTATTAGAAAACACTGTAGACATGCTTTAGAACAGATTGTAGAGGTGCAGTAGTTCAGACTGTAGACGAGCATTAGAACAGACTGTATATAAGTATTAGAAAACACTCTAGACATGCTTTAGAACAGACTGTAGAGGTGCAATAATACAGACTGTAGACGAGCATTAGAAAAGACTGTAGAAGTGCAGTAGAAGAGATTGTAAATGTGCAGTAGAACAGGCTGTAGACGTTTTTTAGAACAGACTGTCGACCTGCACTAGAACAGACCGTATATGAGCAGTAGTACAGACTATAGACATGGATTAAAACAGACTGTAGATGTGCATTAGAACATACTTTAGAAGTGCAGTAGTAGAGACTGTAGATGTGTAGTAGAACAGACTGTAGACGTTTATCAGAACAGACTGTAGACGTGTAGTAGAACAGACTGTAGATGAGCAGTAGTACAGACTGTAGACTTGCATTAGAACAGACTGTAGATGTGCAGTGGAACAGACTGTATATGAGTATTATAAAAAACACTGTAGACATGCTTTAGAACAGACTGTAGAGATGCAGTAGTTCAGACTGTAGACGAGCATTAGAACAGACTGTATATGAGTATTAGAAAAAACTCTAGACATGCTTTAGAAGAGACTTAGAGGTGGAGTAATACAGACTGTAGACGAGCATTAGAACAGACTGTAGATGTGCAGTAGTACAGACAGAAGATGTGCAATAGAACAGACTGTAGACGAGCAGTAGGACAGACTATAGACTTGCATTAGAACAGACAGTAGATGTACATTAGAACAGACTGTAGATGTGCAGTAAAACAGACGTTAGACGTGCAGTGGAAGAGACTGTAGTAGAGCAGTAGTACAGATTGTAAACTGGCATTAAAACAGACTGTACAGGTGCGATTGAACAGACTGTTGACATGCAGTTGAAAAGACTTCAGAGCAGCAGTAGTACATACTCTAGATTGGATTTAAAACTGACTGTAGACAAGCATTAGAACAGACTGTAAACGTCCAGTAGAACAGACTGACAATATGCAAAAGAATAGATTGTAGAGATTCAGTAGTATAGACTGTAGACGAGAATAAGAACAGACTGTATATGAGTATTAAAAACACTGTAGACATGCTTTAGAACAGACTCTATATGAATATTAGAAAACACTCTAGACATGCTTTAGAACAGATTGTAAAAGGTGCAGTAATACAGACTGTAGATGAGCATTAGTAAAGACTGTAGAAGTGCAGTAGTACAGACTGTAGATGTGCAGTAGAACAGATTGTAGACGTTTATTAGAACACACTGTAGATCTAGACTAGAACAGACCGTAGATGAGCAGTAGTACAGACTATAGACTTGCATTAGAACAGACAGTAGATGTGCATTAGAATAGACTTTAGATGTGCAGTAGTAGAGACTGTAGACGTTTATCAGAACAAACTGTAGATGTGCAGTAGAACAGACTGTAGACGTATATTAGAACAGACTGTAGACCTGCACTAGAACAGACTGTAGATGTGCATTAGAACAGACTGTAGATGTGCATTAGAACAGACTGTAGATGTGCAGTAGAACAGACTGTAGACGTTTATTAGAACAGACTGTAGACCTGCACTTAAAGAGACCGTAGATGAGCAGTAGTACAGACTATAGACTTGCATTACAAACAGATTGTATATGAGTATTAGACAAAAATGTAGACATTCTTTAGAACAGACTGTAGAGGCACAGTAGTTCAGACTGTAAATGAGCATTAGAACAGACTATTTATGAGTATTAGAAAATACTCTAGACATGCTTTAGAAGAGACTGTAGAGGTTGCAGAAATACAGACTGTAGACAAGCATTAGAACAGACTGTAGATGTGCAGTAGAACAGACTGTAGACGTTTATTAGAACAGACTGTAGACCTGCACTTAAAGAGACCGTAGATAAGCAGTAGTACAGACTATAGACTTGCATTACAAACAGAATGTATATGAGTATTAGACAAAAATGTAGACATTCTTTAGAACAGACTGTAGAGGTGCAGTAGTTCAGACTGTAAATGAGCATTAGAACAGACTATTTATGAGTATTAGAAAATACTCTAGACATGCTTTAGAAGAGACTGTAGAGGTTGCAGAAATACAGACTGTAGACAAGCATTAGAACAGACTGTAGAAGTGCAGTAGTACAAACTGTAGATGTGCAGTAGATCAGAATGTAGACATTTTTAGAACAGATTGTAGATGTGCAGTAAAACAGACTTTAGTGGAAAAGACTGTAATAGAGCAGTAGTACAGACTTTAATCTGGCATTAGAACATACTGTAGAGGTGCAGTTGAACAGACTGTAGACGAGCATTAGAACAGCCTCTATATGAGTATTAGAAAACACTCTAGACATGCTTTAGAACAGATTGTAGAAGTGCAGTAGTTCAGACTGTAGACGAGCATTAGAACAGACTGTATATGAGTATTAGAAAACACTCTAGACATGCTTTAGAACAGAATGTAGAGGTGCAATAATACAGCCTGTAGATGAGCATTAGAAAAGACTGTAGAAGTGCAGTAGTACAGACTATAGACTTGCATTAGAACAGACTGTAGATGTACATTAGAACAGACTGTAGATGTGCAGTAAAACAGACGTTAGACGTGCAGTGGAAGAGACTGTAGTAGAGCAGTAGTACAGATTGTAAACTGGCATTAAAACAGACTGTACAGGTGCGATTGAACAGACTGTTGACATGCAGTTGAAAAGACTTCAGAGCAGCAGTAGTACATACTCTAGATTGGATTTAAAACTGACTGTAGACAAGCATTAGAACAGACTGTAAACGTCAGTAGAACAGACTGACAATATGCAAAAGAATAGATTGTAGAGATTCAGTAGTATAGACTGTAGACGAGAATAAGAACAGACTGTATATGAGTATTAAAAAACACTGTAGACATGCTTTAGAACAGACTCTATATGAATATTAGAAAACACTCTAGACATGCTTTAGAACAGATTGTAAAAGGTGCAGTAATACAGACTGTAGATGAGCATTAGTAAAGACTGTAGAAGTGCAGTAGTACAGACTGTAGATGTGCAGTAGAACAGATTGTAGACGTTTATTAGAACACACTGTAGATCTAGACTAGAACAGACCGTAGATGAGCAGTAGTACAGAATATAGACTTGCATTAGAACAGACAGTAGATGTGCATTAGAATAGACTTTAGATGTGCAGTAGTAGAGACTGTAGACGTTTATCAGAACAAACTGTAGATGTGCAGTAGAACAGACTGTAGACGTATATTAGAACAGACTGTAGACCTGCACTAGAACAGACTGTAGATGTGCATTAGAACAGACTGTAGATGTGCATTAGAACAGACTGTAGATGTGCAGTAGAACAGACTGTAGACGTTTATTAGAACAGACTGTAGACCTGCACTTAAAGAGACCGTAGATGAGCAGTAGTACAGACTATAGACTTGCATTACAAACAGATTGTATATGAGTATTAGACAAAAATGTAGACATTCTTTAGAACAGACTGTAGAGGCACAGTAGTTCAGACTGTAAATGAGCATTAGAACAGACTATTTATGAGTATTAGAAAATACTCTAGACATGCTTTAGAAGAGACTGTAGAGGTTGCAGAAATACAGACTGTAGACAAGCATTAGAACAGACTGTAGATGTGCAGTAGAACAGACTGTAGACGTTTATTAGAACAGACTGTAGACCTGCACTTAAAGAGACCGTAGATAAGCAGTAGTACAGACTATAGACTTGCATTACAAACAGAATGTATATGAGTATTAGACAAAAATGTAGACATTCTTTAGAACAGACTGTAGAGGTGCAGTAGTTCAGACTGTAAATGAGCATTAGAACAGACTATTTATGAGTATTAGAAAATACTCTAGACATGCTTTAGAAGAGACTGTAGAGGTTGCAGAAATACAGACTGTAGACAAGCATTAGAACAGACTGTAGAAGTGCAGTAGTACAAACTGTAGATGTGCAGTAGATCAGAATGTAGACATTTTTAGAACAGATTGTAGATGTGCAGTAAAACAGACTTTAGTGGAAAAGACTGTAATAGAGCAGTAGTACAGACTTTAATCTGGCATTAGAACATACTGTAGAGGTGCAGTTGAACAGACTGTAGACGAGCATTAGAACAGACTCTATATGAGTATTAGAAAACACTCTAGACATGCTTTAGAACAGATTGTAGAAGTGCAGTAGTTCAGACTGTAGACGAGCATTAGAACAGACTGTATATGAGTATTAGAAAACACTCTAGACATGCTTTAGAACAGATTGTAGAAGTGCAGTAGTTCAAACTGTAGACGAGCATTAGAACAGACTGTATATGAGTATTAGAAAACACTCTAGACATGCTTTAGAACAGAATGTAGAGGTGCAATAATACAGCCTGTAGATGAGCATTAGAAAAGACTGTAGAAGTGCAGTAGTACAGACTATAGACTTGCATTAGAACAGACAGTAGATGTACATTAGAACAGACTGTAGATGTGCAGTAAAACAGACGTTAGACGTGCAGTGGAAGAGACTGTAGTAGAGCAGTAGTACAGATTGTAAACTGGCATTAAAACAGACTGTACAGGTGCGATTGAACAGACTGTTGACATGCAGTTGAAAAGACTTCAGAGCAGCAGTAGTACATACTCTAGATTGGATTTAAAACTGACTGTAGACAAGCATTAGAACAGACTGTAAACGTCCAGTAGAACAGACTGACAATATGCAAAAGAATAGATTGTAGAGATTCAGTAGTATAGACTGTAGACGAGAATAAGAACAGACTGTATATGAGTATTAAAAACACTGTAGACATGCTTTAGAACAGACTCTATATGAATATTAGAAAACACTCTAGACATGCTTTAGAACAGATTGTAAAAGGTGCAGTAATACAGACTGTAGATGAGCATTAGTAAAGACTGTAGAAGTGCAGTAGTACAGACTGTAGATGTGCAGTAGAACAGATTGTAGACGTTTATTAGAACACACTGTAGATCTAGACTAGAACAGACCGTAGATGAGCAGTAGTACAGACTATAGACTTGCATTAGAACAGACAGTAGATGTGCATTAGAATAGACTTTAGATGTGCAGTAGTAGAGACTGTAGACGTTTATCAGAACAAACTGTAGATGTGCAGTAGAACAGACTGTAGACGTATATTAGAACAGACTGTAGACCTGCACTAGAACAGACTGTAGATGTGCATTAGAACAGACTGTAGATGTGCATTAGAACAGACTGTAGATGTGCAGTAGAACAGACTGTAGACGTTTATTAGAACAGACTGTAGACCTGCACTTAAAGAGACCGTAGATGAGCAGTAGTACAGACTATAGACTTGCATTACAAACAGATTGTATATGAGTATTAGACAAAAATGTAGACATTCTTTAGAACAGACTGTAGAGGCACAGTAGTTCAGACTGTAAATGAGCATTAGAACAGACTATTTATGAGTATTAGAAAATACTCTAGACATGCTTTAGAAGAGACTGTAGAGGTTGCAGAAATACAGACTGTAGACAAGCATTAGAACAGACTGTAGATGTGCAGTAGAACAGACTGTAGACGTTTATTAGAACAGACTGTAGACCTGCACTTAAAGAGACCGTAGATAAGCAGTAGTACAGACTATAGACTTGCATTACAAACAGAATGTATATGAGTATTAGACAAAAATGTAGACATTCTTTAGAACAGACTGTAGAGGTGCAGTAGTTCAGACTGTAAATGAGCATTAGAACAGACTATTTATGAGTATTAGAAAATACTCTAGACATGCTTTAGAAGAGACTGTAGAGGTTGCAGAAATACAGACTGTAGACAAGCATTAGAACAGACTGTAGAAGTGCATTAGTACAAACTGTAGATGTGCAGTAGATCAGAATGTAGACATTTTTAGAACAGATTGTAGATGTGCAGTAAAACAGACTTTAGTGGAAAAGACTGTAATAGAGCAGTAGTACAGACTTTAATCTGGCATTAGAACATACTGTAGAGGTGCAGTTGAACAGACTGTAGACGAGCATTAGAACAGACTCTATATGAGTATTAGAAAACACTCTAGACATGCTTTAGAACAGATTGTAGAAGTGCAGTAGTTCAGACTGTAGACGAGCATTAGAACAGACTGTATATGAGTATTAGAAAACACTCTAGACATGCTTTAGAACAGAATGTAGAGGTGCAATAATACAGCCTGTAGATGAGCATTAGAAAAGACTGTAGAAGTGCAGTAGTACAGACTGTAGATGTGCAGTAGAACAGATTGTAGACATTTATTAGAACAGACTGTAGACCTGCACTAGAACAGACCGTATATGAGCAGTAGTACAGACTATAGACATGGATTAGAACAGACTGTAGATGTGCATTAGAACAGACTTCATAAGTGCAGTAGTAGAGACTGTAGATGTGTAGTAGAACAGACTGTAGACGTTTATCAGAACAGACTGTAGACGTGCAGTAAAACAGACTGTAGATGAACAGTAGTACAGACTATAGACTTGCATTAGAACAGACTGTATATGAGTATTATAAAAAACACTGTAGACATGCTTTAGAACAGACTGTAGAGGTGCAGTACTTCAGACTGTAGACGAGCATTAGAACAGACTGTATATGAGTATTAGAAAAACTCTAGACATGCTTTAGAAGAGACTATAGAGGTGGAGTAATACAGACTGTAGACGAGCATTAGAACAGACTGTAGAAGTGCAGTAGTACAGACGGTAGATGTGCAATAGAACAGACTCTAGACGAGCAGTAGGACAGACTATAGACTTGCATTAGAACAGACAGTAGATGTACATTAGAACAGATTGTAGATGTGCAGTAAAACAGACTGTAGACATGCAGTGGAAGAGACTGTAGTAGAGCAGTAGTACAGATTGTAAACTGGCATTAAAACAGACTGTACAGGTGCGATTGAAAAGACTGTTGACATGCAGTTGAACAGACTTTAGAGCAGCAGTAGTACATACTCTAGATTGGATTTAAAACTGACTGTAGACAAGCATTAGAACAGACTGTAAACGTCCAGTAGAACAGACTGACAATATGCAAAAGAATAGACTGTAGAGATTCAGTAGTACAGACTGTAGACGAGAATAAGAACAGACTGTATATGAGTATTAAAAACACTGTAGACATGCTTTAGAACAGACTGTAGAGGTGCAGTAGTTCAGACTAAAGACGAGCTTTAGAACAGACTCTATATGAATATTAGAAAACACTCTAGACATGCTTTAGAACAGATTGTAGAGGTGCAGTAATACAGACTGTAGATGAGCATTAGAAAAGACTGTAGAAGTGCAGTAGTACAGACTGTAGATGTGCAGTAGAACAGATCGTAGACGTTTATTAGAACACACTGTAGATCTAGACTAGAACAGACCGTAGATGAGCAGTAGTACAGACTATAGACTTGCATTAGAACAGACAGTAGATGTGCATTAGAATAGACTGTGGACGAGCATTAGAACAGACTATAGATGTGCATTAGAACAGACTGTAGATGTGCATTAGAACAGACTGTAGATGTGCAGTAGAACAGACTGACGATGTGCAGAAGAATAGATCGTAGAGGTGCAGTAGTTGAGACTTTACACGAGCATTAGAAAAGACTGTAGAGATGCTTTAGAACAGACTGTAGACGTGCAGTAGAACAGACTCTAGACAATTATTAGAACAGACTGGAGGCGTCAGTAGAACAGACTGTAGAAGTGCATTAGAAAAGACTGTAGACGTCTATTAAAACAGACTATAGTCGTGCTGTAGAACAGAATGTAGAAGTGCAGTTGAAAAGACTTCAGAGCAGCATTAGTACAGACTCTAGATTGGCTTTAGAACAGACTGTAGATGAGGTTTAGAACAGACTGTAAAGGTCCAGTAGAACAGACTGACAATTAGAAAAGATTGTAAATGTGCACTAAAACAGACTGTAGACGTGCATTAGAATAGACTGCAGTAGAGTAGTAAACTGGCATTAGAACAGACTGTAGACATGCAGTAGAACAGTCTGTAGATGTGCAGTAGAAGAGACTGTAGAGTTGCAGTAGTACAGAATGTTGATAATTATTAGAACAGACAGTAGACGTGCAGTAGATCAGACTGTAGATGTGCATTAGAACAGACTGTAGATGTGCATTAGAAGAGACTGAAGACCTTAGTCTTACAGTAGAACAGACTGTAGGCGAGCAGTAGAACAGATTGTAGACTTGCAGTAGAACAGACTGTAGACCTGCAGTAGAAGAGACTGTAGAGGAGAAGTAGAACAAACTGTAGAGGTGGAGTAGTGAAGACTGTAGACAAGCATTAGAACAGTCTGTATATGAGTATTAGAAAACAATACTAGAAATGCTTTACAACAGACTGTAAAGGTGCAGTAATACAGACTGTAGACATTTATTAAAACAGACTGTAGACGTGCAGTAGAACAGACCGTAGATGAGTATTAGAAAACACTATAGACATGCAGTAGAACAGACTGCAGTAGAGCAATAGTACAGACTGTAAACTGGCATTAGAACAGACTGTAGAGGTGCAATTAAACAGACTGTAGTCTTGCAGTTGAAAAGACTTCAAAGCAGCAGTAGTACAGACACTAGATTGGCTTTAGAACTGACTGTAGACGAGTATTAAAACAGACTGTATATGAGTATTAGAAAACACTCTAGACATGCTTTAGAACAGACTGTAGAGGTGCAGTTGTACAGACTGTAGACGAGCATTAGAACAGACTTTAAACGTCCAGTAGAACAGACTGACAATGTGCAGAAGAATAGACTGTAGAGGTGCAGTAGTACAGACTGTAGATGAGCATTAGAACAGACTGTATATGAGTATTAGAAAACACTGTGGACATGCTTTAGAACAGACTATAGAGGTGCAGTAGTTCAGACTGTAGACGAGCAGTAGAACCGACTGTATATGAGTATTAGAAAACACTACTAGAAATGCTTTACAACAGAATGTAGAGGTGCAGTAGAACAGACTGTAGACGTGCAGTAGAACAGACTGTTGTTGAGCAGTAGTACAGGCTGTATACTTGCATAGGAACAGACTGTAAATGTGCATTAGAACAGACTGTAGATGTGCAGTAAAACAGACTGTAGACTTGCAATAGAGCAGACTGAATACGTGCAGTAGAACAGACTGTAGACATGCAGTAGAACAGACTGTAGAGGTGGAGTTGTAAAGACTTTTATTGGGCATTAGAACAGACTGTAGACAAGCAATAGAACAGATTGTAGATGTGCAGAAGTATAAACTGTAGACCTGCATTAGAAGTGACTGTAGATGCGCAGTAGAAAAGACTGTAAGAAGCAGT